>CM053028.1:465808066-465864007 GCA_028564925.1 Lithobates sylvaticus
GCAGATGGATTCCAGAAAGTAAATGCTTCATGAATCATGTGCCCTCACTCAAGATGGCTATGGGCAGAAGGGCTAGGGGGAGGGTTAAAGTGATTTCTTAACAAAATAAACTATAGAGACATAGATGGATGGGGGTGTTTGCTTTGAATATAAAAAAATAATTCAATTGTTTTTTGGTATGGTTTGGTTTGGTTTGGTTTGTGATGCTCAGATGCAGTGTAGTTCCACTTTAAACTTAATTTCAGATATTTCCCCTGCAGTATTTTTTTTCTCCCACTAGATATCCTCAGTCTGTTGGCCAGCATCCTGCAAACCAAGAAAAACATTATAAACGTCCAGGGGATTTTGTTTTTTAGAGGTACAAAAAAAAAAAAATAATTATTGTATGTATCACCACAATAAAAATCTTCACGGTTAAAAACAGCAAGCTGATTTACTATGAACATATTATATTCATATTTTCAATCTTGTTTACAAACACTTGTCTCATGACTCCACACAGGAATAAAGGTTCATCATACAACTTTACGCATTTGTTGGGTGGGGTCTACTCGCCCTGCACATGTAGGGGTGCCTGTCATGTGGAGCACGCACATCAATGCCCAGGACCAGGGGGAGACTGCTGTTATGTAAAGAATCTAACACTAAAGCATTTCTCTGACTTAAAGATGAGCCTTCACTGTGTGCAGCAATAAAGTGCAGAGTTCCTTGTTTGTTGCATTAAGGGGGACTTGCTGAGCCTGCGTCCTTTCCACCAGTCCAACATAGCTCTGTTACCTCACTCCCTGTAACAGAATGGAGTATCACCGAGATCATAGCGTGGGCCTCATTCATGCACTCACTTAACACTTCCCTTCCCGTACCTCATGATCAGGCCATAGATCTTGGTAACGCAGATTCAGATCCAGTTGCCACTGCATACCGACTGCTAGGGAGGGAGCCAGAACATTGACCCCCTTGCTACTGGAGGATTTGTTATCTTACTAGTTACCATGCTTGGTTGCTTGCAGCTTGTTCCTTCACTTGGTTACCCCATAGCAACTACAGTCCTTTAAGGAAAAAAAAGAGAGGTTTGGGACTTTATATGAGGCCAAGACATGGAATGTCAAGTTCCTCCATCCCTATAGGAAATTAGCATAAAGAGAGAACTTGGGACTTTATGGTTTTATTACATATGAATCACATAGCAGAAATATAACATAGTAACATAGTAACATGTGGGTAAATGACAATAACAACATGATAAAAGGGAACTGCCAGACTCTAAAATCTATGTTCACATATTGTATCAGGTCCATGGCAGCTTGGTAAAGGCCAATTAAAACATATTATAAATTGCTTAGCTATCACGCTTGAATTATAAAATTATAATGAAGGCATCTATATAGCTCGACACGTTTCATTGATAACCTCCAAACTTCAGGAGAAGATGCACAAAACGGTATCTATAAACACATGATAAAATATATCTGGCCAAGGAAGGTGGGGGGAGTGAGAGAAAGATTGATATAGATAATTAGGATGATAATCATGAATCACCCATAGGAGAAAGACAAGGAGAGGGGCGCCTCTGAGTATATATCATATAAACATTTATTATAAAAACAATATCCACTCACATCTTAGCAAGTAGTGTTGCATTCAGACAAATCTCAGCAGATGGAGGGCCAGTGGGACTACAAGTCGCAGGAGTTTCGCCCAGAAGCTGTCGTCCTTCTCATGTCCTGGAGGAGGTGAATAAGGCAGATGCAGCAGGTGGGGTTGTTTTCCTACGGTGGTCCTCCAAAGGGGTGGTAGCATCAATCCAAAAGGAAGAGTCAGGTGGGTATCACAAGTCTTAATGTTCAAAAGAGGGTTCCGGGTAGTACAAGGGGGGAGGGGGGTTTGGGGGGAAAAAAACAAAGTCTCTGAAACGAGTGGGATTTAAAAGGGGAAGGGATGGTGAATGTGGAGACGTTTAAGCCCTGTTGCCTACTGTAGGGTCTGTGCAGCCGAGTTCGTTTGCAGGATGTATTTCAGGCACGGCCGTGTCTCTGGTGTCAGAACGAGGCTTGCACCGCAAACAGTGCTAGGCGCCGAGGCGTGACGTCATGTCTCTGCGACGCGTTTCTGAGCTTGCAGCGCTATAGATGGTCTGTATAGTGGCGCTCCTTTCTCAAGCAAGGGGGATGTGGGGGCAGGGGAGGAAGCTGATTTTATTGAATCGGAAGGGGTTCGGCCAAGGGGCGGAGTATAATAGTGATGGAAAGGAAAATACAGCATGTAAAACATATGTGTGTGTAGAAGAGGCAGTAAGAATGACTGAATGGTAATTAAAAACCGGCATAGAAAAAAATGTGTGTATATATAATTAATAAGGAATGTGGCATGAGAGTAAGCGGGGGACTATTAATTAAATAAAACTGGACGTGTAGAACAAAAAATATATATATATTATATTATTACGCAAAGGAGCGGAGGGGGCGGGGGGGGGGAAAGAAACAGACCAAAACTATGTGTATGGGGGGCCCGTGTACATACAAAGTTATATAACTATAAAGTTATAAAACTACAAAATTGTATGACAGAGGAGAGAGTGAAGAATGAATAATATATATTAAGGGGACTGGTACTGTGTTGGCGTTAAATAACTGATTACAACGACATTATAAATTAAGGGGCCAGAGCTGCATGATACTGCTGATATAGAGTGGGGTGGGTAAGTTAGATGAATTAATTTAGTAGAGAGGTGACATAAAATAAAAGTATAGTGTAGCATTATGCAGAATAAAGGGGCAGTGGCTATGTCCAGTCTATAGTGGGCTGGATGGGTATAGTCAATATAATAGCTGTTATAGTCTATACTGTAGCTGAGCTCTATATTGGGCAGGATGGGTATGATGAGAGATGACAAAAGACATCTGTTATCAAGGTGGGGAACGGTACATATATGCAGGTATAAAATAAAGATAAATACATCAGTATGTGCATATATGAACTGATGTAAAAATATACGTGAATAAATACACATCTATGGAAAGGGTACGGGAGTAAATAAATAGATAGGTACATATATAAGTAATTAAATATAGACATACACATAATTCGATGGATGCATATAACAAAATGATAAAGGGATACATATATGAATGAATATAAATAAATATATCGGTATATATACATAAAAATGTGTATACATACATACCAGCATCCAGGTGTAACAGCATAAGGATGGTAGTGGCCATAGGTGTATAGAGAGTATAATACATAAAAAGCACACATAAGCATATATATGTATACACACGTATGGATACATATGGGTACGTAAATACATAAATGTATAAATAAATAAATACATAGATATACAGATATATAAATAAATAAATATATACAGGTGCATAAATACATAAGACCATATAAAACCATATTAGAAGCACAGGTATAAAATGACATGGGATTATTTAATGGGGGGAAAAAAAAAGGGGGGGCGGGGGGGGGAAAGGGGAGGGAAGGGTGGGGAAGGGTGGGGAAAGAGAAGTGGGAAGAGAGAGGAAGGAAAGGGAAAGGAAAAAAGGGGGGGTATATAGGTATACATGTATACACATATCCAACAGCGTGTAACAATTCGGTGTTGGGATAATGGACTTTAAACTGTAAGATATAAATGAATTGGTGCATACATGTATACACTGAAGGGAGGGAGGGAGTAGGGGGGGGGGGGAAACAGGAAGGAATAGGGGTAGTGAAAGAGAAGGAAATGGGAAGGGCGGGGGGGGGGGGGAAAGAGGAGAAGGAGAAGAAAAAATAGGGGGAGAGAGAGGGGGAAAAAGGGAGATGGGTGGGGTTGCGGGGTGTAGTACTTACAAGAGGACCACCATGCCACCCCCAAGAATCTATTGTATAAAGACCGGTTATAAAAAATCTGCATTGGGGATGACAAAAAAAGGGGTATATCAATATAAATACTGGTATATAGGTTATAGTTATAAAAAAAGGGGGGGGGGAAGGAAAAAAAGGTTTATTTAGACTATAATAAGTATACTTAATAACATTATCGGTATTAATCCAAAAAAAGAGGGAGGAGGGGGGGGAATTATATAAAGAGGACTCTAAACAGTGGCAATGTGGAGGAATAACTAGAGAAAGATAAAAATAATGATAAATAATAATAATAATAATAATAAAGTTATTAAAATCAAGATATCATAGTATGGTGGCGATCTCGATCCCTTCGTTCAGGCCACCGGGGGAGAGGACGTCAAGGGAGTATATCCAGAACGTCTCTCTGGCGCATAGTTTTTTGAAACGTTCGGCAGGGGTAAGTGTCTTCGAGATTTGTTCTATGACCCAAACTCTTAAACCTGTGGTGGACTTTTGGTGGTGTTCGGCAAAATGTCGTGGGACACTATGTTGGTCCCTCCCACCTTCTATGAGCCTGCGATGTTGTCCGAAGCGTTGTCTGAGTGGGCATATGGTTCGTCCAACATATATTAGGCCACATGGGCATGTTAGGCCGTATACGACAAAGTCTGAGGAGCAGTTAAAAAATTGATCTAGCGTGTATGTTTTACCTTTGGAAAAGAATGATTTTTGGCCATGTAATACGAAGGAGCAAGTCTTACAACGGCTTTTCTTACACTGGTACATCCCGGCAAGGGGTATAAGGACTGATGGAGTGAGGTTGGGGAGTGTGGTTTTCGATTTACTCTGGGCAATTTTACTTTTGAGATTGGGTGCTCTCCGATAGGTGATCCTGGGTATAGACGGAATACTGTTTTTAAGGAGAGGGTCCTGTAACAGGATTCCCCAGTGTTTTTTGAAGATATTCTCCATTTTTTTTTATTGGAAATTAAACATGGTGATGAATCTGGTAGAATGGTCTATATTACTTTTCTCCTTTTTAGGAGGTTTACCATTTGCGAAGAGTGTATACGCCTTATCGACCAATTCCTCGGGGTAGTTCTTGTCTGCAAATTTCTTCTTTAGTAGAGTGCTGGAGGCCGCATAGTCACTATCAAGTGTACAATTCTGCCTCAAATAGCAGAATTGTCCTTTAGGTATGTTCTGTGTCCATTTGGGGTAGTGGCAACTGCTATAATGGAGAAAAGAATTACCAGCAGTCGGTTTGATGTAGTTTTTGGCTATTATATTATTGTTCATATGACTCAATTCGAGATCCAGGAAGGCTAGAGACGTGGGGTCGGACACATGGGTGAAAGCAAGTCCATAGGGGTTCTTATTGCAGTGGTCTAAAAAGGAGGTGATTAAAGGGGCAGGGCCATCCCAGATGATTATGATATCGTCGATATAGCGACCAAAGAAGACAATGTTGGAGGAGAAGGGGTTATCATGCCAAATTAAGTTTTTTTTCCCAATAGCCCATGGCCAAATTTGCATAGGAGGGTGCGAAATTCGCCCCCATGGCAGTACCTTGGATTTGCAGATAAAAATCACCATCAAAATTAAAATAATTGTGTGTTAGACAAAAACTGGTAGCCTCAAGGATAAAAACAGCTTGTCTGGGGTTGATAAGGGGATCCTGTGCAAGATAAAATTCAAGTGCTAAAAGGCCAAATTGGTGAGGGATGGAAGTGTAAAGGGATGTGACGTCCAGGGAAAGCCACATGTATGAGGGTTCCCATCTGTAGGGTTTTAGTAGTTCGAGTAAGTGGATGCCGTCTCTGATGTAAGATGCTAGTTGTTGGACTATGGGTTGCAGGTATAGATCGATGTACTGACTAAAACCTGTCGTCACACTGTCCATGGCAGCTACAATGGGTCTACCAGGGGGAGATTTAAGACTTTTGTGTATTTTAGGAAGATGGTAAAAATAAGGGATTTGGTAAAAACTTTTTCGAAGAAACGATGTTTCCATTTTATTGATTACTTTTTTGTCAAAAGCCGACTGGATTAAAAGGGCGGCCTCAGTAGCGTATTCACTGGTGGGATCTTTGGTCAATTTTTTGTAGGTGGTAGTGTCGGAAAGTAATCTATGGGCCTCCTTGATGTAGTCCACTTTATTTAGTATGACTATACCGCCACCTTTATCTGCCGATTTGATGAGAACATTGGTATTGTGTGTAAGCGATTCCAGGGCCTGAGTTTCTGCAAAGGATATATTGTGTTTATGTGGTGGAATGGTAGAAGAGGATTGGCAGAGTTTAAGGAGGTCTGCGTATATGACACGATAAAAACTTTCCAGATAGGGGCCTTTGGATTGAGCAGGGTAAAAAACTGATTTCGGTTTAAAAGCGGAATGTACTATGGGTGGAGAGGTGGCTAGATGTTGGGTGAAAAGGTTTAGAATATCTTCTTCCTCATCATTAAAAAGCTCTAGAGCATCTATGATGTCGCCATCATATTCAAAAAAAATCTCAGGGGGGAGTGAAATGGGTAGGGGAGAAGTAACATGATTAGTTGTGGATTTGTTAAGTTTAGCTTGAAAAAAACATTTTAGGGTTAGGTTGCGTATATATATATTAAGGTCTTTAAAAAGGAGGAAAGGGTTAGGTTTATTAACGGGGGCAAAATTGAGTCCTCTACTAAGCAAGCTAGTATCAGCTGCTGTAAGTTTAAGTGAAGATAAATTAAAGATCTTTATAGTTTGCGAATTTTCAGTGAGGTTTCCTGTAAACTTTTTTCGTCCCCCTCTACAGCCTCTCCGGTGAATTTTCTTTTTCTCAGGTTGGCTGGAGGGGGACTGGACACTAAAAAAGAAGAAGGAGAAAGAGAAGGAGAATTGGTGTGGGGAGAGGGACATGGGACACCAATATTCGTGAGCCTAAGGTGCTTACCAGTACTAGGTATGGGTGGATGTGAGGTCACAGGGGGACTCCCGTGGTGACCCTCTTGGACTTCCATGTCACCATTCTCAACATGAGGGGTGGGTATGGTGGGCTTGGTAATAGCTTTTTTGTTATTACTATTATTAGTGTGGGATGGTCTATTGTAAAATTTGTAGAGATCAGCTAATAAACGATGGGATTTAGGGGTGGGGTTTAGTGAAAAATTACTAATAATGTTATTGGATGGAGTATGATGGGGTCTAATTGGGTTTCTGTTTTTTGTAATAATCTTGGGGAGGTGTAGTCCCATTAGGGGAGGAGGGGGGGGGGGTGATGTTGCGGGGGTAATGGGCAAGTAGGAAGCTGAGTGGGAAAGGGAGGGGGAACATGAGAATGCCCATGGGAGGGAGCTAAGATATGGGGGGGGGGGACGTATGCTGTTGCTGGGTGGTATAGGTTTTAGTTTCCAATTGAAGACATGATCAGAATTGAAATCGTCCAGGTCCCGCTTAAATTTGCCTAATTTGGTTTTTATTATGAAATCTTCATCAGACCTAGTATTTTTCTTGAGGACGTCTAGCCAAGAAAGGGGTACAGCAGTTTTTTGGGCTATAATTTCTTGGATTAGTGTTGTGATTTCGGTTTTAAGTTTCTCAAAAAGATGTAATCTATGTTCAACCAAGATTTCCATCCACTTGGAGGTGCAGAATTCAGAAATATTTTCCCATTCTTTTTTGTTTTTGATATTAAGGAAGGGGCATTCTTTGGTCACCCTCAAACCTCTAGGCGAGATTTTGGTGGCTAGATATTTTTCTAAAAAGAACTTATCCCACCATTGTTGGTTGGTATGTTTAAAAAGTCTTTCGAGATGTTTGAATTTTCCACAGAGACTGTATCTTTTTATCCCGGATAGTTTTATGTCTTGGGAAAAAGTAATGGGAAGTAGTGTGGAATAGAGGTCTTCTAGTGTATTATATCTGAAAGCCTCTATATCTGTAAGAAGATCCATATTTAAAAGGGGGTGGTGATAAAAAATGGTAATAGGAATAAAATGAAATAAAAATAAAAATAATAATAAAATAAAATAAAATACAGTGCAAGTATGTGTAGTTAATAATCAGAGGAAGCTGTACTGGTAACCAAAAGGTTATTATGCTGTATCGCTAAGGACATATGATTAATCACCCATAGGTAACTTATGGATAAACTGTGAGTATAGGTGACAGAGCCATGGGCTGGGACCAACTGGGGGACAAATATATAAGCAGTCCCGGGAGCTGAGGCAGTGAAACCCAGGGGCAAGAGGGAGGAGAGCCAGCAGAGCAGACATTCCTGGGGAGCAGTACCCCATGTGACCTAAAATGTGACAATTATAGAAGCAATAAAGTAAGAAAAATAGGATGTGTATGTGATTAGAGGTAAGAAGATCACATGGTATTACATAAATGCAGAATATGTACTATGAACGACATAGGTAAAAGTGTTGAAATAATGGGTGAACTTCTGATAGATATGAGAGGTAAGTGAAGAAAGTGACAGTGTGACCCAATGAAGAAGAGTATGTGAAAAAAGGCTGCAACCGAGCCACCAAAACAAGTCTCGTAGAGAACAAACCGAACAAAGAAACCACAAAGTGTCCCATGTCATCCCATATGGTCCAGCTAGTGCATAATGGCCACTGACATAACGCTTGACAGGGGAAGTCTGATCAGCTAGGAGGAGTATAAATACTCCAATGTAGCCAATGGGTAACTTCCAATGTCATGCGGACAGCTGATTAGAGGGAAGGCGCCCCCACCTGAGCAGAAGTGGCTGTTCGGCAGTTGATGCCATGATTCCCTCATGAAAGCTACAGTCCTTGTCTTGTCTTGCCAAGTTACCCCTTTTGTAGTGTTACTTCATACCCCATAATGCTTTACAGACCCTGGTTCTTTGGAATACGCCAGAACCAACATGTTCCCCCTTTGAATAACTGCAGACCAGGCTCATAATGGTTAATATAACTTTACAGTAAAATGGGCGCATTTTCAATATGAACAACACCTAGTCCCAAATCCTAACTAAGGCTGGCCATACTTGAGTCAAATTCCAAAATAATTTTCTTTTAAAAATCTTATCTAAGAATTTTCTTTCGAATTTCACACCATTAGTGGGGTGCAGCAAGTGCCGATTTTCATACGGCCATCGAATTTGAGTGATCGGGGTATGTTGGTACTTTTTTGAAAAACAATGTTTTTTTTAATCAATGGTGGGAGAATCTTGTTAGAACTATAATCAAATGAGAAATGCGCATGAGCTCAAGCAAACAAAGTTCCCGGAAAGAAAAGAAGATTCCCGGCCACGAAAATTATTTTCTGCAGTAACATGAGATGAAATTGAAGGCTTGGTTGGTTGAATTTCGAAATCAATGGTGGTACCAATCGGATCACAAACGCACAAAACTTCTGATTTTTGAAAGAAAATTTGTTCGAAATTCGACCCATAGATGGGCTACATAAGATAATGTAGTGGCCCTGACATATCTCCATGATGTGAGAGATCATTACGGCATTGTCCATAGCTTGGATGTTCTCTGCAAATCCTGGGTTCTTCAATAGCGCCACTGGACGCGTTTACAGGTGATGCTGTCACTTCAGAACCCACCACAACCTGCCTTTTAGAAATCTGTGAAGTAGCTGGATATTACATGCTGTGGCTTGTCTGTGTCTTCTTCCCATGCAGACTGCTATCCTTGTGTGCACAGCCCTTGCCCCTCTTAAGTTTAACCCATTACTTGCTAACACCAAACACAGCTCAACCTGCCTACACGTTTCATGAATATTCTCTCACTTCATCAGTAGTTGATGTTACTGACATGATGTCTGCAAACTGAGAAACAAAATTTCAAAAGTTAGAATTAGAAATGGTAGTAGCACATATGTCCTTTGGGGGAGGGGGGAGTCAATACTTTAAACCCTAAAAAGTAATTCAATACTTACAGATCAGCTTAAAAATGAATTAAAATCCATTCTAGGACTTCCAAGTGGCAACCACCAAAGGGCGTCTGCTCCAGATTCTGTGGACAGGGCTCATTGCACCCCAACCAGACAACCAAAATGGAGGCAGGCAGCAACAGCGCACGGGTGACAATTAGAGATAATCGCAGCTCATAAACACCAAAGGTGAGTGCGTCAAGTACCTACAAGACAATATATTGCAAAGTATACATGAAATAAATAATTATATAAGTAAACACACAAACAAATTCTACCACCAAGATCCCACCAGTATCATTGTGTGCCAGTATAAAAATTAAATGAGTGACAGGATGAAAATTAAAAAATAAGAGTACGGTATATCTTTTATCCCAAGTTTAGAAATGCCCTATAAATGGTAATAGAGTGAATCAACAGAAAAATAAAAATATTGTTAAAAGGAAATATTTACAAAATTAACAAATGGTGACTATATACATGATTATTCCATAAGATTATTCCATAAGTGACCAAAGTGACATGCATGAACAAATATAGTGCCATGTAAAAAAAGAAACAATTTGCCATGCCTTGCATATCTTACAAGACTGTGAAAAAATCTTGGAGCTGGACAGGCAATCCACAAGAAGGAACCATCCTACGCATTGCCCCCTCAATGAATCCCCCAATTGGGTACCCAAAGCTGTGCCCCAAACTGCAGCACAATGAGGTCACGTGTACTGAACTTGCACACATGCAAATACAACACAAGCAACCCCCTTTCCTGGCCTGCCAGGCTGCATGCTCGGATAAGGGTCTGGTATGGATTTGGGGTGGGGGGGGACACAATGCCGTTTTTTTTTTTTTTTTTGGTGTAAGGTTCACCTTAAAATTCATACCAAGCCCTTGGGGGGACCCCGTGCCATTTTTTTCTTCACATTTTTGTATTTCAGGTAATGTTTTTTTTTTTTTTTTATCAAGAAAGCTTGGAGCCGGGACAATCAATTTAAATGTTTTTTTTTCTTCTTCATATATGTCAGTTTTGCTGCAGCAGGTTCTATACAGGTTCTATACACGGTACAAATTTCACTTTATTGTTTTATTGTTTCAGCCCCAGAAGGATTTACCCCCTTAATGACCAGACCAATTTTTTGTGATACAGCACTGCGTCACTTTAACTGACAATTGCGCGGTCGTGCGATAGTGTACCCAAACAAAAAAAGAGCGACAATTTTGAAAAAAGAAAAAAGTTTAACTTTTTGCTATAATACATATCCGAAAAAAAATATATGTATTCATCAGTTTAGGTCAATATGTATTCTTCTACATATTTTTGGTAAAAAAATCCCAATAAGCGTATATTGATTGGTTCTCGCAAATGTTATAGCATCTACAAAATAGGGAATAGATTTAGGGATTTTGAATTTTTTTATTGTTTTTACTGGTAATGGTGGCAATCTGTGATTTTTAGCGGGGCTGCGACATTGCGGCGGACAAATCTGACCTTAAGTGACACTTTTTGGGGACCAGTGACACCAATACAGTAATCAGTGATAAAAAAAAATGCAGCTCTGCGTGCCCACAGTATCTTATACACGAAATGACACACAGGTACATCATTTCGCGCAGCCAGGCCGCCCTGCCGCAGTATATGTGCAGTGGGCAGTCCAGAAGTGGTTAAGCATCATTAAAATCACTGCTCCTTTTAAAAGGATCTTGTTTAAAAAAAAAAAATTGCATTGATACATGTCCCCAAGGGGAGTTTCCGGGTCCCCATACCATTTTTATGGCCAATAACTTGCATATGAGCCTTCAAAATTGGGACTTTTGATTTTTAAAGTTGGGGTCCCATAGACTTTAATAGGGTTTGCGATTCATGTGTGTTTAGACCATCACTACCCAGCACTTCATATTCCTGATATGTGCCTGCTGTATTATGTACTTGTATGAGATTGTATCTTGTTCTCTTTGTATTGCTTCCTTTCTTCTTCCTGCTAGTCCCCTTGCTTTCCTATTAAAAACTGACCACATTAACCATGAGAGCACACCGTTATCAATTCTCTAGCTATGCTGGGAACTCAGTATGCTCTCCTCAAATGATCAGACTTGTCCTGACATGCCCCTGCTACATAGCAATTCACTGGGAAGCTCAGTGTTCTGCTGCTTCTCCCCCCTCCAGCTTATGCAGCTGAGAACAGAGTGAATGTGATCACTTACAAAAAAATTATAATTTTTTTTTCTTTTATATCTATACACAAATGTTTGCCTTTCTATTTTAAACTGAATGGTTGTTTTACAAGGTGATCATTTACAATCACTTTAAAGCTTAAGAGATAAATCACTGCTTGTGTGTTGCAATTCAGAAAGTGCTTAGGGACAAATTTTGCTTTATTAGGTAGACTCTCATTCCTATCTATATTCATATATTTACAGTAGGAGCCCTTACCTCATTTGTATGTCCCCTTGAGGCGACCATTTCTCCCACTCTTGGGAGCCCTTTGAAAATGACTATGGACCAGTGTGTCTTGAGCGATGGCACTGTACAAAAGTCAATACTGGCTTTACAAAGTTTGAAATAACGAGATTAGAGGTTAAAATATACCGTTGTTTCTAAAGAGCTGCACTGATTTATTATGATATCTTGATACTTGCTGTATCCCCTAACCAGAAGATATCTCGGATTATTTTTCCTTCCTGTTCAAAAGTGGCAATATCAGTGCAGTTACATTTTATGTGCAAATATTGGCGATAAGGAACAGATAGAATAAGGGGCATTGGATGTGAACTGCTTGCGTGTAAAACTGTAATTCTTTTGCCTGTTCAGTGCAAAGAGTTTTTCACAGCTCTTATATGTAAGGCACGGTGAACTTTTTTTTTGATTGTTGTTTCTTTTTTCACATTTTATTATGTTTGTTAATGCATATCACTTTGGTCTCTTCTGGGATAATTGTTTATATCGCCACCATTTGTTCACTTGTGTAAGTATTTCTTTAAGGTATTTCCTTTAATAATCTTTTTACTTTTCAGTTGATTTACTCTATTGGCTGTCACCATCACCTTTTACAGGGTATTTCTAAGCTTGGAATAAAAGATGTACTCTTATTTTTTACTTTTTTATTTAGTAATCCTTTTGTGATTTTTATAATGGCACACAACGATACAGTTGAGATCTTGGTGGGAGCCTTTTTTTCTTTCTCTGGGCTTACTTATATAATTATTTATGTAATGTACACTTTATGATATATTGTCCTGTAGGTCCTTGTCACAATCACCTTTGGTGTGTTTATGAGCTGTGATTATCTCTTACTTTCAACTGTGAGCTGTTTGTTGCTGCCTGCCCCCCTCTTGGTCATCCTGTTGGGGTGCCGTGGGCAGATGCCCCTTGGTGGTTGCTACTTGGAAGTGCTTTAATGGATTCTAATTATTTTTCAAGCTAATCTATAATTATTGGGTTCATTTTTAGGGGTTGGAATATTGATCCATCCCTCCCCTAAAGGAAGTATTTGCTATCACCATTTCTAGTGATGAAAACTGATGAAACAAGTAGAGATCGATGATGAGCCTGTAAACAAGACTAAAACCTTAAATGTGAACTGTTCATTGTCAATAAGCTTGCTGTTTTCAATTGTGAAGATTTTTTTGTGTTGATAGTTATAATAAATAACTTTTTATTAATTTTGTATGTTTTTTGATGTACCTCTAAAAAAAATCTAATTTTAGTTGAATGTCTCTGACAAAGAGGGTTCGCCCTCGTAACGCGTAAGCCGCTTGCGATGCCATCTGGTTCCTCCAAATATCTTGTCCAGGTTGTAGGCATCTAGAGATACTGCTCACAATTGCCGGAGTATTCATAAGCCTTGTTTTAAAGCTTGTTTGTAAGTATATTTCTTGTTATATTTTATGAATACATTTTTATCTTTGGTAATGCACAAGGTTGGTGCGCCCTCCTGTTCTTTTTGTATGTTTCAGTTCTAAGGATATCCATTATTCTGAGGAGGGCAGCAAGACCTGGGACATTACATTGACTTTGCTAAGGGGGTTGACTGCGCCACTTATTTAGTTGACCGGGCACCCGAGCACAGGAGATTGCTTTGTCTCGTCACTCTGTCAACCTGCTCTCTCTTCTCATCAGCATGCGTATTATCAGCACATGAACTCATTGGCTCCTTGTACTACTTCTTTCTCTTACACTTGAGTCCTGCTGTACAGGGAGTGAAAAAGACTAATACAAAGTCAAATTCTTCAGGTACAAAAAAAAAAGAATACATTTATTAATCTATTAAACTATTTAATTTGTGTCTTTTATAGCTCTCTAGTGTTTTTAAGCCAAAATACTGGCACAGTCTTTTGGTGGGGGACAGCACTGGATAGAAGGCAAGTATTGTTGCAAAACCTTATTTTATTATTTTTAAATAAAGTGGTTGACTGTGCATTTATTTTAGTTCTGTTTTAAGTTTCCCCCCACAAGTATAAGAACCAGGGTCAGATCTAGGGGTGTGCAATTTGCCCCCTTTTACTATACATTATGTCAAACATAATTACATTGTAATCACTACTGCCTAAGTTGTCCCTAATTTGCATGTCCATAATTATTTGTATTATCTGAGATTGGACTGTAACGCACAGCCCGATGCCTAGGTAAGGAACTATAGCTGGTTGGTGTTTCTTCTGCCTATAGCAGCCCTTCCCTTAAAGAGTTGAGAATGTTGAGAATTTTTTTTCCACAAAAGTGTACCTACCCTTTAAGGCTAGCAGGCCTACTGATACTTAGTTGCCCCAGGTCTTAGAACATGATGCTATAGTTCCTGGCCAGATGGTACCGGGAGTAAACGACTGAGGAAGGGGACCTGTAGTCCTAAGGGTGGTAAGGCACTAGACAGTGGCTGGTAGAGGAATCCTGGGAAAGTGCCAGATCAGTGCAGGGAGGGAGTAGTCTGAACACAGTTCCAAGGTAAGGGCTGGTAGAAAGCAAGTCCAGTTAACAGTCCGGGTACAAGGCAAAGGTTGGTAACAAGGAAATAAAAAAAAATAGCAAAGCAACCTCATACAAGGAAATAGAGACCGAAACAGGAAGCTAACACTATAACAAACACAGAGACACAGGCTGATGAGGTTTAAAAAAAAGGCACCTCCTGCACTGAGGACCAATTTAGCTAGGTGGTGTGTGGCCAGACCTTTTAGCTTGCAGATGGTGGGAGTGGCTAGGAGCCTGAGAAGACTCATAAACCCTCAGATGATGCCTGAGAAGACCAATTAACCCTCATCAACCCTCAAATTATGGGAGAAGCTGGAAAGCTGCCTAACAATTACTAGTTCCAACAGAGCATTTTTTCTAGCTGAGGCTTCTGCCATTTTCTCATGAAATTGTACTGCAATATAGTCAAGAACTGATAAGTCTTGGTTGAATGTGCAGTACCATCTGTCCAATCAAAATCTGGATAGTTAAAGTCCCCATAATAATAACATTATTTCAAGCTGAGAAAGGAAATGTATATTATCCTACTTTTTATTCTAAGGAGGCTTATAACACAGTCTCATATTTAATTTTCTTTTAATAGCACTTGTATGAAGCTCCACCACAACACTTGATGTTGATATTGTTTCATGCTCACTTTCAGATTGCTCTTGACCTATACAATAGACATATGAGTATACACAGCATCTCCTACAATAAGTTCTATCTCATCCAATTTGTTTACAAGACTTCTCTTTTCTGTGTACAGTACATGACTCTTCATTTTGTACTAGCACATACCATTCTATTGTTTCTTGTTTTGCTAGACTTGCTCCCTGGGGTTTAGGTATTGTGACTTTATTACTGTCAGTTATGTGTCCGGCATCTACCCCCCATTACGCCCACTACCCCGTACCTGCATTGGCTCTCACAAACTCATCCATTAACCATCTAATTTTTGCTTTTTTTGTCACACACGTTTAAAAAAAAAAAAAATAATTTAGGCCTGAAGACAGACACTCTAGAGAATAAAATAGTGGTAGTTTAATTTTTTTAATTTCACACAATATTACTGCAAAGGTTTAGGAAACACCAAAAATGTACACTAAAGTTAATTTTAGCTCACACAAGCGCTGATTCCTATGGTGACACACATGTGGGCTTGATCCTGAGCCGTGCTGTCTGTGTCCATAGACTAGGACAGTGTGGCTCGGCTCTGCCGCCCGCTCTCTTGTCACAGGATTTGACTAACAGCAGTGGGAGCCAATTGCTGCCTCAGCAAACCCTGTGAGAATGGGGAGAAGAGGAGACAGCTGCTACAGATGGGCACAGTGCTGGATTGAACGAGGACTCAGATAAGTATTAGGGGGTGAGGGGGTGATTATTTTACCCAAACATATTTTACCGTAATGCAAGGAATGCCCCTCCAGTGCTCACTGTGCAGGTGGCAGGAGTAGCTGGCTCAGCCTCTCAGTGGCAGACTGACAGGCTGAGCCAGCTGCCATTCAGACATGTGGGTGGATCCTGACATTAAAGTCGGGTTCTCGCCAGAGCCTGAACTGGCTGAGTGACATCCTGGGTCACGGGAGTGGAGAACTAAGTGCACTCCTGTGACCCACAGGAGAAGTATGACCAGAAGAGCTTTGACCATACTTGTTTAATGGCACCCCAGATAGCAATAAAAACCTGACAGAAGGTTTAACACTTTCCCACCCAATCCATAATTTAAAAAAGGTGTGTGGACTGACACTTTAAATATAACAGCAAGTTGGAACATGCCTAGCCTCAGGTTACTTTCATATAGAAAAGCTAAACATTTCCTTTTTCACCTTGACACAGCAGAAGATAATTTACTTTCTTAGCATAGTAAACTACTATAAAATTGGTACAAAGTCTTAGACACTTACAAATGATTATACAGTATAAGAGAAAATCTAGGAAGCCACACACCGTACATTGAATAAGGAGGAGGGTAGCAGTGAAAAGCAGTAACGGATCTATTTTAGCACTCAGCAGGGACCCGGAATATGACAGAATCCCCAGTTGGTGTAGAGCAAGCACAAATTACGTGACAAGATGTGTCTCTGCGGCAGATGAGCTGTTCATTCTTTGTAGCATTAAACTTAAGCAAGTTCTGAGAGATTCTACATGAATCATACAGAGAAAGGCATTAAATATATACACAGCATGAAAAGATTAAAGAATACGAAATGAAGAAAGTGAAATAAAGGGCCATGGAGGAGGACTGGGAGATGGAACAGGAAGTCTAGACTTTTTCTTCACTTCAATGCTTTGTTTGTTCGAAAAGAAGATCTCTCCCCAAAACGCTCCAGTCAGAATAAAGGCCGCCTGTAAAGTTATCTAATGCTAGGTTATTTTTTTATATGGTGTCTCTGTGATCTGCAGCCGTGTAAAAGGCTTTAGGCTGTATTCACATCTTTGCTCTTTTGATAACGAGCCTGCCTTTGAACATGCATTACTGAATGATGCCATTCATCGTTAAATAATCATTAAAAACACCTACACTATTGCACACTACACATGTGAGGGTCAGCACAACAGCTGCTTAATTCCACTTTTGTTAAACGAGAAGTAGAAGATATGAAAAAAAAAACATTCATGCTTACCTCAATCTGCTGCCTCTGTCCCCTCGTCGCCTCAACACTGAGAACTGAGCGATCAAAGACCGCTGATCGCTCAGTTCTCGTCTTCAGTGAGCAGAGAGCCGCTGCTTTGCACCTCCAGCTCTCACTGGAGCGATGGACTGTGCAGGGGGCAGAAACGGCTGACTCAGGTTCTTAGCAGTGTGCTGAAAGGCTGAATTAGCTGCATATCCAGGCATCTGGGTAGATCCTGATGTTAAAATCGCAATATTTCCAAAGCCTGGACCGACTGAGTGACGTCTGCTGACATCAGACTTTAGCCTGCTGTTGGCTGAATCTGGGTCAGAGGAGTAAAGAAGTCACATTCTCCTGCTTCATTCTGCAGGAGAAAGAGCTTTGGCTCTACTTTTCCTTTAACCACTTCCACCCCGGACCATTTGGCTGGCCAAAGACCAGAGCACTTTTTGCAATTTGTCACTTTAACTGACAATTGCATAAACGTGCAACGTGGCTCCCAAACAAAACTGACGTCCTTTTTTCCCCACAAATAGAGCTTTCTTTTGGTGCTATTTGATCACCTCTGCGGTTTTTATTTTTTTGCGCTATAAACAAAGAGCGTAAATTTTGGAAAAAAACTCAATATTTTTTACTTTTTGCTATAATAAATATCAAAAAATATATAAAAAAAACATTTTTTTCCCTCAGTTTAGGTCGATACGTATTCTTCTACATATTTTTGGTAAAAAAAATTGCAAAAAGCGTTTATTGATTGTTTTGCGCAAAAGTTATAACGTCTACAAAATAGGGGATAGTTTTATGGCATTTTTCTTAATAATTATTTTTTTTACTATTAATGGCTGCGATCGGCAATTTTTATTGTGACTGCGACACTATGGTAGACAGATCGGACACTTTTGGCGCTATTTTGGGACCATTCACATTTATACAGTGATCAGTGCGATTACAAATGCATTGATTACTGTGTAAATGTGACTGGCAGTGAAGGGGTTAACCAGGAGGGGGCGCTGAAGGGGTTAAGTGTGTCCTAGGGATGTGTTCTAACTGTGGGGGGGGGGGGGGTGGGCTACGTGTGTCACAACACTGATCACCGCTCCCGATCACAGGGAGCGGTGATCAGTGTCCTGTCACTAGGAAGAATGGGGAAATGCTTGTTTACATCAGCATTTCGCCGTTCTTCCTCTCCATGAGACAATCGCCTGTAAGCTGAATAAAAAAAAGGAAAATCTAACAGATCCCTCCATCTACACAAACAAGGTGGATGGATGAATCCCCCCACCAGGACATTGTATTCTGATAGTGGCTCCCACAGCAGCCCCACTGATCAATAAAAGTTTTCAGCATGTCCTTTCAACAGAAGTTGATTAATTGCCTTCTATTGAGCAGTGACAACCACACACTGATAGAAATTTGTCAGGTCCCCACTGAACCAGCTGAATTTCAATCAGTTTATGGCCAACTTAAATCTGTTATTTTTCCAGCTTTCTTTTAACAGATCAAACTGTCCAGCAAAAGTGGCAGTTAGAGGATTGCGCTAAAACATTTAACACTAAAAACTGTTGCTGCACTTAAGCCCCGGACCATTTTGCTGGCCAAAGACTAGAGCACTTTTTGCGATTCGCCACTGCTTTAACAGACGTGGCTACGTGGCTCCCAAACAAAATTGACATCCTTTTTTTCCCACAAATAGAGTTATCTTTTGGAGGTATTTGATCACCCCTGCGGTTTAAATTTTTTGCGCTATAAACAAAAAAAGAGCGGCAGTTTTAAAAAAAAAACACATTATTTTTACTTTTTGCTATAATAAATATCCCCCAAAAATATATAAAAAAAATTTTTCCTCAGTTTAGGCTGATACGTATTCTTCTACATATTTTTGGTAAAAAAAAAAAATCGCAATAAGAGTTTATTGATTGGTTTTCACAAAAGTTATAGTGTTTACAAAATAGGGGATAGTTTTATGTCATTTTTATTAATATTTTTTTTTATTAGTAATGACGGCAATCAGCGATTTTTATCATGACTGCGACATTATGGCGGACACATCGGACACTTGACACATTTTTAGGACCATTGTAATTTATATAGCAATCAGTGCTATACAAATGCACTGATTCCTGTGTAAATGACACTGTCAGTGAAGGAGTTATCCACTAGGGGGCATTTAAGGGGTTAAGTGTGTCCTGGGGAGTGATTCTAACTGTGGGGGGGGCATGGCTACGTGTGGTACATCACTGATCACTGCTCCCGATCACAGGGAGCAGAAATCAGTGACACTATCACTAGGCAGACCGGGTTGATGCTTGTTTACATTAGCATCTCCCCATTCTTCAGCTCTGTGAGATGATCGCCGGTATCCCCTTAACCACTTCAGCCCCGGACCAATTGTCAGCTTAAGGACCAGAGGTCTTTTTTCAATTTCGCACTGCACTACTTTAACTGGTAATTGTGCGGTCATGCAATTTTGTAACGAAACGAAATTTGCGTCCTTTTCTTCCCACAAATAGAGCTTTCTTTTGATGGTATTTGATTGCCTCTGTGATTTTTATTTTTTGCGATATAAACGGAAAAAGAGCGAAAATTTTGAAAAAAAAAGAGATTTTCTACTTTTTGTTATAAGAAAAATCTAATAAACTCAATTTTAGTCAAACATTTGGGCCAAAATGTATTCAGCCACATGTCTTTAGTAAAAAAAAAAAAATGCCAATAAGCGTATATTTATTGGTTTGCGCAAAAGTTATAGCGTCTACAAACTAGAGTACATTTTCTGGAATTTACACCGCTTTTAATTTATGACTGCCTATTTCATTTCTTGAGGTGCTAAAATGGCAGAGAAGTACAAAACCCCCCCAAATGACCCCATTTTGGAAAGTAGACACCCCAAGCTATTTGCTGAGAGGCATGTTGAGCCCATTGAATATTTTTTTTTTTAGTCCCAAGTGATTGAATAAAGACAAAAATAAAAAATAATTTTTTTTTTCTTCAAAAAGTTGTCACTAAATGATATATTGCTCACACATGCCATAGTTATATGTGGAATTGCACCCCAAAATACATTTTGCTGCTTCTCCTGAGTATGGGGATACCACATGTGTGGGACTTTTTGGGAGCCTAGCCGCGTACGGGGCCCCGAAACCCAAGCACCGCCTTCAGGATTTCTAAGGGTGCAAATTTTTGATTTCACTCCTCACTACCTATCACAGTTTCGAAGGCCATAAAATGCCAAAATAGCACAAAACCCCCCCAAATGACCCCATTTTGGAAAGTAGACACCCCAAGCTATTTGTTGAGAGGCATGGTGAGTATTTTACAGCTCTCATTTGTTTTTGAAAATGAAGAAAGTAAAGAAAAAAAATTTTTTTTTTTCTTTTTTCAATTTTCAAAACTTTGTGACAAAAAGCGACATCTGCAAAATACTCACAATACCTCTCAGCAAATAGCTTGGGGTGTCTACTTTCCAAAATGGGGTCATTTTGGGGGGTTTTATGCCATCTGGGCATTCCATGGCCTCCGAAACTGTGATTGGCAGTGAGAAGTGAAATAAAAAAATTACTCCCTTAGAAAGCCTGAAGGCGGTGCTTGGTTTTTGGGGTTCCGTACGCAGCTAGGCTCCCAAAAAGTCACACACATGTGGTATCCCCGTACTCAGGAGAAGCAACAGAATGTATTTTGGGGTGTATTTCCACATATGCCCATGACATGTTTGAGCAATATATCATTTAGTGACAACTTTTTGTAAAAAAAATATATATATATTTTTTTTTTTTCATTATTCAATCTCTTGGGACAAAAAAAAAAAAAAATATTTAATGGGCTCAACATTGCTCTCAGCAAATAGCTTGGGGTGTCTACTTTCCAAAATGGGGTCATTTGGGGGGGGTTTGAACTGTCCTGGCATTTTATGCACAACATTTAGAAGCCTATGTCACACGTCACCCACTCTTCTAACCACTTGAAGACAAAGCCCTTTCTGACACTTTTTGTTTACATGAAAACATATTTTTTTTTTTTGCAAGAAAATTACGTTGAACCCCCAAACACTATATATATTGTTAAAGCAAAGGCCCTACAGATTAAAATGGTGGGTGTTGCATTTTTTTTTTTTCCACACAGTATTTGCGCAGCGATTTTTCAAACGCATTTTTTGTGGAAAAAATACACTTTTTTTTATTTTAATGCACTAAAACACACTATATTGCTCAAATTTTTGATGAAATAAAAAATATGATCTTAGGCCGAGTACATGGATACCAAACACGACATGCTTTAAAATTGCGCACAAACACGCAGTGGCGACAAACTACATACATTTTTAAAAGCCTTTAAAAGCCTTTACATGATACCACATTAGATTCACGGAGGAGGTCTACTGCTAAAATTACTGCCCTCGATCTGACCTTCGCGGTGATACCTCACATGCATGCTGCAATTGCTGTTTACATATGACGCCAGACCAACGCTTGTGTACGCCTTTGCGCAAGAGAAGGGGGGGCAGGGGTGTTTTTTTTTTTTTTTTTTTTTTTTTTTTTTTTTATTTATTTAGCTTTTTTATTCTATTTTTAAACTGTTCCTTCCATTTTTTTTCTTTGTTATGATTTTTATTGTTATCTCAGGGAATGTAAATATCCCCTATGATAGCAATAGGCAGTGACAGGTACTCTTTTTTTGAAAAAATTGGGGTCTATTAGACCCTAGATCTTTCCTCTGCCCTCAAAGCATCTGACCACACCAAGATTGGTGTGATAAAATGCTTTCCCAATTTCCCAATGGCGCGGTTTATATCCGGGAGGGGGGACATTCCCTCCTACTGCTTGTAAAAGCAGTCTAGAGGCTAATTACCCGCTAGAATTGCTTTTACATGAAAGCCGATCACTGGCTGAAAAGAATGATACCAAGATGATACCTAAACCTGCAGGCATCATTCTGGTATAACCATTCAAAGTCCAGCAACATACTGGACATATATTGTAATCTTTTTTTTTTTCATGCAGCCTCTTGGCTGAACGAAAAAAAGAGATTGATTGGTGGGTATGCCCACCATTAGAATACCTCCCTTCATCCACCCACTTCTAATGATGGGCATACATGCACCATTTATATATGCCGATGCATGGGGGCATCCTCCCGCAAAAGTTATGCCGTGTACACACGGTCGGAATTTCGACCGTATGTACGTGGCATTAGGAGCCAATCGCTCCTCCCCCCCCCCCCTGCTGCCCCCATGCTTCGGCATATATGCTCTTTTTTTTAACTGTGGTGGTGAAATCACCTCCTACAGCGTTGGAGTCGCGGCTTTATGTATCGTGGGAGCAAACGCTGTTGCTGTCAAGATAAATAAATCCGCGCTGCAACTGAATGGCGCACCTGAAAACAAAAAAATGCTTAACACTAAAACACAGTAAACAAAATTACATACCTGAAAAGCAAGCATGATAAAACATGATAAAACATAATAAAACATTGCAGAATAGAATGGAGTAAAAAAAGAGCAACAATAGAGAGAGAGAGAGAACAATAAAACGACAACTATTTTTGTTTTTTTTATTTTTTTGAGATTCACAGGTAAAAAAGCTCCTGACTGTTAGCGACTGAATCAAAACGCTACCACAAAAAAAATGTTAGCGATCGCAGGGATCAGGCCTGACTCTGCGAACACTGCAGTTATGTGTGCTTAGTGTTTTGTAAGTGACAGTGATCGATCGATACTGCACTTGGGTGGGCTGGGCTGGGCGGAGGGGGAAAACGCAGGTGCTAGCAGGTATCTGGGCTGATCCCGCTAACAATGCGTTTTTTTGGAACCCTAAACTGCTGGGACGCTAGTATAGATCTGATCAGATCAGATATTGATCTGTTGAGATACTATACCACTAAGGGAGGTGTATGCTTTGCGCGTGGGTGTTTGCGGTACTGGCACTAACCTGGGGCGACGCAGACCTTATTTGACCCTAAAACCTAATTGATATCACCCGCCGGGCGATCAGGGGTTAAACCGTTATTGGGTAATAAATGGCGGGTGCCCTGACAGTATAAAAAACAAGCTAACTAACCAGCGTCACCCGTAACAGTAATACAAAAAAAAACTGGTTACCTAGCAACACTAATGCAGCGATCAGAAAAACGATCGCTTAGTGACACTGGCAAAAGGGGGTGAAAGGGTTAACTAGGGGCAATCAGGGGGTTAAACCTTTATTAGGTAATATATGGGGGTACCTGACGCTATATAAAAACCTGACGGGGAACCTAAATAACGAAATAACTAACTGGCTAACCAGCGTCACCAGTGACATTTTATACGGTGATCACTGGTGAAAGGGTTAACTCTAGGGGCAATCAGGGGGTTAAAACCTTTATTTAGGTTGTAATATGGGGGTACCTGACCTATAAACCTATTTATGAACCTATATAAACATGGCGGTTAACCTAAAAAAAAACTGGTTACCTAGCGACACTAATGCAGCGATCAGAAAAAACGATCGCTTAGTGACACTGGCAAAAGGGGGTGAAAGGGTTAACTAGGGGCAATCAGGGGGTTAAACCTTTATTAGGTAATATATGGGGGTACCTGACGCTATATAAAAACCTGACGGGGAACCTAAATAACGAAATAACTAACTGGCTAACCAGCGTCACCAGTGACAGTTATACGGTGATTACTGGTGAAAGGGTTAACTCTAGGGGCAATCAGGGGGTTAAAACCTTTATTTAGGTTGTAATATGGGGGTACCTGACCTATAAAACTATTTATGAACCTATATAAAACATGGCGGTTAAAATAAAAAAAAAAATGGTTACCTAGCGACACAATGCAGCGATCAGAAAAACGATCGCTTAGTGACACTGGCAAAAGGGGGTGAAGGGGTTAACTAGGGGCAATCAGGGGGTTAAACCTTTATTAGGGGGGGGTAGGGGGCTACCTAGGACCTAAAACTAACTGCCCTGACAGTTATTACAGTCACACTGACACTAAATGCAGTGATCAGTAAATAAATGATCACTGCAATTAGTGACACTGTGACTGGGGGGGGGGGGGGGAGGGGTGATCTGGGGGGTGATCTGGGGGTGACAGGGGGGTGGATTGTGTGCCTATGTGTACTGGTGTCAGTGTACTGTTTGTGCACTAACCTTTACATCTTCTCTGCTCGGCGTTCCGGTCACATAGACCGGCGCACCGAGCGTGACATCACTTCCGCCTTCCTGTCTATACAATAGACAGGAAGGGGAAGCTTTTCATTCGCCAGGAGCGATCGCGAGGGGGTGGCCAGAAACCACTGGCCGTCCCCTCGTCCCGGATCGCTCCTGAAGCGATGCCGACCGTCCCCGCCGGCGGAGGGGGGTCCGATCGGACCCCCCAACCGCCTGAAGAATGGCACGTACAGGTACGTGGTTCTGCCTGTACGTGCCATTCTGCCGACGTATATATACAGGGGGCGGTCGGCAAGTGGTTAAGGACCAAGACTCTTTCTGAGATTTGTTGTTTACAAGTTAATTTTTTTTTTTTTTGCTAGAAAATTACTTAGAACCCCCAAACATTATACATTTTTTATTCTAACACCCTAGAGAATAACATTTGTCACACCGTATTTGCGCAGCGGTCTTACAAGCGCACTTTTTTTTGGAAAAAATAAGACAACAGTAAAGTTAGCTCAATTTTTTTTTACATTGTGAAAGATAATGTTACGCCGAGTAAATTGATACCCAACATGTCACGCTTCAAAGTTGCGCCCGCCCGTGGAATGGCGACAAACTTTTACCCTTAAAAGTCTCTATAGGCGACGTTTAAAAAATTCTACAGGTTGCATGTTTTGAGTTACAGCGGAGGTCTAGGGCTAGAATTATTGCTCTCACTATACCGATCGCGGCAATACTTCACATGTGTGATTTGAACACTGTTATCAAATGCGGGCACTATTTACGTATGCGTTCGCTTTTGCACGCGAGCTTGGCGGAACGGGGCGCGTTTAAAAAAAAGCTATGGGCGGAAGTGACATTTTGATGTCTCTTCCGCCCTGCAATGGTATGGAGATGGGTGGGAGCCATCTTCCCCTCACTCGTCTCCATACCACACACGGAAGAGGATGCGATCACCTCCGCCGCTACCGACGGCTCTGGTAAGCGGCGGAGGGCACCAGAGAGTGGCGGGAGGGGGGCCCCTCTTCCGCCGCAGATAAAAGGTATCTCACAGCAAATCCGCTGCAGAGACCACTATTATCGGAAACCGGAAGAGGATACCCGGGTTATGGCAGTTAGCTGCTGCCATAATAAAGATATCCCTCTTCAAACAGCCGACGTATATCGGCGTGCGGCGGTCCAGAAGTGGTTAATAAGACACAGCATGGGCCTACTTAGAATTATACCTCAAAACACATTCTACTCCTCTTCTTGAGAAAGGGGATACAAGACCTTTTCAAAGTTTGGAGTAATGATGTACCCAACATATTTGTTATGGGTGAGAGTGTCAACACATTGAAAAATAGAATTTTCTGAATCAGATGTCAGCAATTATAAATTCCATGTTTTTCTTGTTTCCTTGAAGAGATAACTACAGTTAGGGACAACATTCATTTATGAGCATGTTAAAGCCCCACTCCGGGAAATTACAAAATTACCCCTTGCAGAGGGTCTGTGCCTGCACTCCAAGGGTTAATTGCTTGTTTAGGTCTAGGGCAGTGCTTCTCAACTCCTGTCCTCAGGACCCACTAACAGGCCAGGTTTGCAAGATAACTGAAATACGTCACAGGTGATATTATTTACATTATTGCAGTATTCTAGTCTGCATCTCCCCAAGGTAATACTTAAAACCTGGCCTGTTAGTGGGTCCTGACTACAGGAGTTGAGAACCACTGGTCTAGGGGACTTGTTAAAGTAGATTTAATTACCCGATCCTCCACAATGCTGCACTGGTCCCCACAGCAACTTCTTCCCCATGCTCCAATCATCTAAGGTTCTGACATCATCAAGACCAATGCAGGACCCATAGCATAGCTCCCAACTGTCCCTGATTTAGTGGGACTGTTCCTAAATTGGAACAAAGTCCCCCTGCCCCTCTTCCCTCCTTATTTGTCCCTCATTTTGGTCTGATCTATAAAATTGTATATAAAATGCACTTTTTGATCTTTCTAAAATTGTTTCCCAGTGCTAAACCTTTCATTCAATTTCTAAATTGCTGCATTTGTAACTTTCAAAAGCCGGTATAAAGGATTAGCAGTGATAAAAAAAGCACTTGTGGGCTTAACTAATGATTTTTTTTAGTATAATTCTCCTTTAAGGGGGCGTGGCAGGGGGTGTGCCCTATGCTACATACTTTTGCTAATAGGTGTCCCTCGTTCCCATCTTAAAAAGTTGGCAGTTATGCCATATCCCTGCACTGGAGCAGTTAACCCTTGCAGTGCAGGTACGCCTGCTTAATACCCCACCTAATGACCTGAGATACCAAGCAGTAAATTTAAATGACCTCAGACTGGAATCTGTCATTTAGAAGAGAGAGTGCAGTGTGTACATTACCTTGCTGGATACCATGATTGAAGGGGATTACTTCACTGGTGCCATATCTGATGCTGGATTTACTTCTGGGAACATTAATAAACTTTATTTTAAAAGCTAGTAGTTTACGCTCTGTGTTATATTTGATGCTTTTATTTGGTGTGTGTTTTTTTTACTGTTCACTCTTTATGAGAATGGGGAAAATGTACCCCATTACTAATTTTCCTGGAGGGGTGGATATCTGGTTGCCCTCTTATTATAACGGCAGTTTATAGATCCTACCATAAGTCCCCATCACTCCCACCTCTTTTTGGGGCACACAAGGTACCCCCCACAATGTTGAGAGGCATGTGGTCTAGTATGGTACATGCTTACTGCCCTTCCTTTCCTTACCACCCAGGCTGCATAGCTGGATAAGACTCTGGTGTGAATATTAAAGGAATTTTTTATTTTACATTACAACAGTGGGTGGTAGACTTTCTATGTAATTTTGGTGATGATACATGGTGGAATTATTACCAGCCCTGTACTGTCTATAATTTATTAATGTAAATAGACCGTTATGTGCATGTAATTATGCACTGCTTTGAGCGCATTTTTTTTCCCCACAGAATTCAGTACACTTGTACATGGTAGATGTTAGATTCTAGATTTTCAGAACCAAACCTGAGACATTTGGGTCGCGTTCAAGTCGTTTTTCCTGAACGCGAACAGCAACCCTAATTACTGATAAAGCATCTTCCAGGACATAAAATATGAATTGAAAGCCAGCAATTGTGATAGATGCTTTCAATATAACCCAACATAAACCAGAGAAGCCGCACAGTCTTATGATTTCCCACAAGGGCCTCGGCTGGTTCAAGGAAGTGACCCTCTTACAATGAAAGGTTAAAATCATATGGTCCTGATGAATGACTTCTCTAACTCTAGCAAAGCCTTCCCCCTGGAGATGGCCCCGCTTTCACTATCAGACTGGAAAAATGACAATGTTATTGACAAGGCACTGTGTGATTTACAAAATTCTAAATTATACTAAGCCATACGCTAGATTCAGGTGAAAAACTCATTTTTTTATTATTAATAGCAGCTTTCCATTATTAATAGTATGTCTTGAAAGAAAAAAAGAATGACAGATTGCTTGCAAGTAATGTCTCTTCGCATTTATTAGCACTGTGTCATGTCCCTTTAATACAAAACTAGCTTAAAGCACAACTACACATGAAGTCAAATAGCATGGAGTAAAGTGATAGGGTTGATGCAGGGGAGTGTGTAAGTGTATGGCGTATTGCACTTATATATTTACCCCCATTAATACTGTTTGACACATGAAAGTTTATTTTTTGGGATGCACAAAGGTTTAAATGGTTCATGAGTGCTACAGGAACTTCTTTCACCCCAAAATAGCCATTGAGCCAAGGGTAAAGACAAGGACTCTACATACTTAGAACAGCAAGCACAGGATCCAAACTATTCTTCTCTTACCTATTGTTAATCTTGCTGAGTATGAACTCCCTATATGACTGAATGGGAATGCACAGTACATGTATGGGCCAGGCAGGGAGCAGGGTGCAAATATAAGCATGTATTTTCACCAAAGGTGCATTTACTATTTAAGAAATTAACACCTTTTATAAATGCCAAACTTTTTCAAATTTGATAGCAATCATTATATAACGTTGGGTACTTGGATACCTGTACTTTAGTAATAAACTTAAAGTGGAGTTAACAGCCTCAAATGATACACATAGATGAAACAAATCTCCCTACATAAGTTTTACATGTATATCTGCAGGAAAGGCACCCCCCCCCCCTCAACATAGGCAGAGGAATGAAGAAACATGCAGACCTGTGCTGTGAATAGACCAGCTCTCTGCTAATCTATCTCTATGTACCCACCCCGACACACATTTCCAACTGCTTTTATCTCGTTTTTCGGAGAATTTGTCAGAAGTTATCATTATCATGCTGATAATGGCTTTCCAACCCCAGGACCCTTGCGAGTAGTACGTGGCTGGGAGGAGGAAGTTCAAGATGCTGTCAGCCTGAGTGACCCTGAGGAGCCTGGTTTTCAAGCCTCAAATTTGAGGTGCATGGGCAATCTCATGCTTCAAAACCTGCAAAAGGACCCAAGAATACGTGGCATAAAGGAGAAGGGTGATTACTGGTTGGCAACCCTCCTTGACCACCGTTATAAGGGGAATGTCTCAAAACTCATCCCATCCCCACAGAGAGTGCAGAAGATAAAATCTCTTGAGGACACGTTAAAGAGGATTTTATTGAATGTTTTTCCTGACTCCAGTAGGTTACAGTGTCGTGGAAAACATAGTTTTGAGTCTTCTGTTGGTCAAGAGAGGAGCTGACAGCCCTGGGCGACGAGAACCAAAAAAAAATCCATACTACAGTGAGTATAACAAACATGCTTTATTACATATACAGACTGATTTTATTGTTATGGGTTTAGTAAAACTTTAAGTCTGTTATTGATGAGTTGTTGCCAGCGATAGGACTGGTGTGAAGCTCCAAGAAAACATTCTGGTTCTCTGATTAGTAACAATCAGACAGTTAAAAGACACACAGGACTAAAGTATTCTGTAAAGACGATACTCTTAAAATTCATGAAATCTGACCTGGGCACATACAGTATCTCACAAAAGTGAGTACACACAGGGCCAGCCCCACCATGGGTCCCAGTGGGTCCATTGGACCCAGGTCGCACTTTGAGAAGGGCAGCAAATTGAACCACGGCTGCCTCTCTTTCTCTTCTATTTACCAAGCAAATTGACAACCAAGATTTATTTTCCAGCAGTTTTGTGTGTCATGATGACAACTGACCCCCGGGCCACTCCACCTGCCCTTATACTACCCTAGCCCACCCCTCTACTGCCCTAGCCTGTCTATATACTACACTAGCCTGTCTATATACTACCCTAGTCTCTCTATATACTACCCCAGCCTTCCCCTATACTACCCTAGCCTGTCTATACACTACCATAGCCTGCCCATATACTACCCTAGCCCACCCCTATACTACCCTAGCCTGTCTATATACTACCCTAGCCCGTCCCATACTGCCTAGCCCACCCCTTGGAAATGAATATAATGGTATGTCAAATAATTTTTCATATAGACAAGATGCTGTTGCACGTGAATCTGACTTCCTGATAAATGTAATTTTAGTTTTAATTATCATGATATAAAATAATGGATAATGGGGCCTTTTGGTGGGCATGATATTTTTTTGGAGGGGGGTGGGGGGCAGCATTTCATTCTTGGACCTAGGCAGCACAATGTCTTGGGCCAGCCCTGAGTAGACCTCTCACATTTTTGTAAATATTTCATTATATCTTTGTGTGACAACACTAAAGAATATACACTTTGCTACAATGCAAAGTAGTGAGTGTGTAGCTTGTATAACAGTGTAAATTTGCTGTCCCCTCAAAATAACTCAACACACAGCCATTAATGTCTAAACTGCTGGCAACAAAAGTGAATACACCCCTAAGTGAAAATGTCCAAATTGGGCCCAATTAGCTATTTTCCCTCCCCGATGTCATGTGACTCGTTAGTGTTTCAAGGTCTCAGGTGTGAATGGGGAGTAGGTGTGTTAAATTTGGTGTTATCATTCTCACTCTCTCATACTGGTCACTGGAAGTTCAACATAGCACCTCATGGCAAAGGGCTCTCTGAGGATCTGAAAAAAAAAATTGTTGCTCTACATAAAGATGGCATAGGCCAGTGATGGCGAACCTTGGCACCCCAGAGTAGTTGAGCATCATGGGAAATGTAGTTCCAAAACATCTGGGGTGCCCAGGTTAGCCATCACTGGCCTAGGGTATAAGAAGATTGCCAAGACCCTGTAACTAAGCTGCAGCGCGGTGGTGAAGACCATTTAGCGGTTTACAGGACAGGTTCCACTCAGAATAGGCCTCGCCATGGTCGACAAAGAAGTTGAGTGCACATATCCAGAGGTTGTCTTTGGGAAATAGACATATGAGTGCTGCCAGCATTGCTACAGAGGTTGAAGGGTGGGGGGGTCAGCCTGTCAGTGCTCAGACCATACGCCGCACACTGCATCAAATTGGTCTGCAGGGCTGTCGCCTTAGAAGGAAGCCTCTTCTAAAGATGATGAACAAGAAAGCCCGCAAACAGTTTGCTGAAGACAAGCAGACTAAGGACATGCATTGCTGGAACCATGTCCCGTGGTCTGATGAGACCAAGATAAACTTATTTGGTTCAGATGGTGTCAATCGTATGTGGCAGCAACCAGGTGAGGAGTACAAAGGCAAGTGTGTCTTGCCTACAGTCAAGCATGGTGGTGGGAGTGTCATGGTCTGGGGCTGCAGGAGTGCTGCCGGCACTGGGGAGCTACAGTACAGTTCATTGAGGGAACCATGAATGCCAACATGTACTGTGACATACTGAAGCAGAGCACGATACCCTCCCTTCAGAGACCGGGGCGCAGGGCAGTATTTTAACATGATAATGACCCCAACACACACCTCCAAGATGACCACTGCCTTGCTAAAGAAGCTGAGGGTAAAGATGATGGACTGGCTAAGCATGCCTTCAGACCTATACCCTATTGAGCATCTGTCGGGCATCCTCAAATGGAAGTGTAAGGTCTCTAACATCCACCAGCTCCGTGATGTTGTCATGGAAGAGAGGAAGATAACTACAGTGGCAGCCTGTGAAACTCCATGCCCAAGAGGGTTAAGGCAGTGCTGGAAAATAATGATGGCCATACAAAATATTGACACTTTGGGCCCAATTTGGACATTTTCACTTAGAGGTGTACTCACTTTTGTTGCCAGCGGTTTAGACATTATTGGCTGTGTGTTGAGTTATTTTGAGGGCACAGTAAATTTACACTATTATACAAGCTGTACACTCACTACTTTACGTTGTAGTAAAGTGTAATTTCTTCAGTGTTGTCACATGAAAAGATACAATAAAATGTTTACAAAAATGTGAGGGTGTACTTACTTTTGCGAGATACTAAATATCTGTAGTGTTTACTTATCTCTCTCCAAAGCTTTAAGTCCTGTGTCTTTCTGCTGCTCCGTTCCTCTGTTATCAGCATGATAATGATAACTTCTGACAAATTCTCAGAAAAACGAGATAAAAGCAGTTGGAAATGTGTGTCGGGGTGGGTACATAGAGATAGATTAGCAGAGAGCTGGTCTATTCACAGCACAGGTCTGCATGTTTCTTCATTCCTCTGCCTATGTTGAGGGGGGGTGCCTTTCCTCCAATCATTTCACACACAGTATATGCCCAGACTCCACACCCAGTGGTGGAACAGGAAGAAACATTTCTAACAAGATGTTCAATTTCTAAACAGTGTAGAAAGCCGAAGACAGCAGATATACATGTAAAACTTATGTAGGGAGATTTGTTTCATCTATGTGTATCATTTGAGGCTGTTAACTCCACTGGGTATATGTGAGGGTTTACATACACTTTAAGTTTATTACTAAAGTACAGGTATCCAAGTACCCAACGTTATATAATGATTGCTATCAAATTTGAAAAAGTTTGGCATTTATAAAAGGTGTTCATTTCTTAAATTGTAAATGCACCTTTGGTGAAAATACATGCTTATATTTGCACACTGCTTCCTGCCTGGCCCATACATGTACTGTGTATTCCAATTCAGTCATATAGGGAGTTCATACTCAGCAAGATCAACAATAGGTAAGAGAAGAATAGTTTGGATCCTGTGCTTGCTGTTCTAAGTTTGTAGAGTCCTTGTCTTTACCCTTGGCTCAACAGCTATTTTGGGGTGAAAGAAGTTCCTGTGGCACTCATGAACCATTTAAACCTTTGTGCATTCCAAAAAATAAACTTTCATGTGTCAAACAGTAGTAATGGGGGTAAATATATAAGTGCAATACGCCATACACTTACACACTCCCCTGCATCAACCCTTCCACTTTACTCCATGCTATTTGACTTCATGTGTAGTTGTGCTTTAAGCTAGTTTTGTATTAAAGGGACATGACACAGTGCTAATAAATGCGAAGAGACATTACTTGCAAGCAATCTGTCATTCTTTTTTTCTTTCAAGACATACTATTAATAATGGAAAGCTGCTATTAATAATAAAAAAATGAGTTTTTCACCTGAATCTAGCGTATGGCTTAGTATAATTTAGAATTTTGTAAATCACACAGTGCCTTGTCAATAACATTGTCATTTTTCCAGTCTGATAGTGAAAGCGGGGCCATCTCCAGGGGGAAGGCTTTGCTAGAGTTAGAGAAGTCATTCATCAGGACCATATGATTTTAACCTTTCATTGTAAGAGGGTCACTTCCTTGAACCAGCCGAGGCCCTTGTGGGAAATCATAAGACTGTGCGGCTTCTCTGGTTTATGTTGGGCTATATTGAAAGCATCTATCACAATTGCTGGCTTTCAATTCATATTTCATGTCCTGGAAGATGCTTTATCAGTAATTAGGGTTGCTGTTCGCGTTCAGGAAAAACGACTTGAACGAGACCCAAATGTCTCAGGTTTGGTTCTGAAAATCTAGAATCTAACATCTACCATGTACAAGTGTACTGAATTCTGTGGGGAAAAAAATGCGCTCAAAGCAGTGCATAATTATATGCACATAACAGTCTATTTACGTTGATAAATTATAGACCTGGTTAATAATTCCACAATGTATCATCACCAAAATTACATAGAAAGTCTACCACCCACTGTTGTAATGTAAAATAAAAAATTCCTTTAATATTCACACCAGAATCTTATCCAGCTATGCAGCCTGGGTGGTAAGGAAAGGAAGGGCAGCAAGCATGTACCATACTAGACCACATGCCTCTCAACATTGTGGGGGGTACCTTGTGTGCCCCAAAAAGAGGTGGGAGTGATGGGGACTTATGGTAGGATCTATAAACTGCCGTTATAATAAGAGGGCAACCAGATATCCACCCCCTCCAGGAAAATTAGTAATGGGGTACATTTTCCCCATTCTCATAAAGAGTGAACAGTAAAAAAAACACTCACACCAAATGAAAGCATCAAATATAACACAGAGCCATCTACTAGCTTTTAAAATAAAGTTTATTAATGTTCCCAGAAGTAAATCCAGCATCAGATATGGCACCAGTGAAGTAATCCACTTCAATTATGGTATCCAGCGAGGTAATGTACACACTGCACTCTCTCTTCTAAATGACAGATTCCAGTCTGAGGTCATTTAAATTTACCGCTTGGTATCTCAGGTCATTAGGTGGGGTATTAAGCAGGCGTACCTGCACTGCAAGGGTTAACTGCTCCAGTGCAGGGCTATGGCATAACTGCCAACTTTTTAAGATGGGAACGAGGGACACCTATTTGCAAAAGTATGTAGCATAGGGCACACGCCCCTGCCACGCCCACTTAAAGGAGAATTATACCAAAAAAATCATTAGTTAAGCCCACAAGTGCTTTTTTTATCACTACTATTCCTTTATACCGGCTTTTGAAAGTTACAAATGCAGCAATTTAGAAATTGGATGAAAGGTTTACCACTGGGAAACAATTTTAGAAAGATCAAAAAGTGCATTTTATATACAATTTTATAGATCAGACCAAAATGAGGGACAAATAAGGAGGGAAGAGGGGCAGGGGGACTTTGTTCCAATTTAGGAACAGTCCCACTAAATCAGGGACAGTTGGGAGCTATGCTATGGGTCCTGCATTGGTCTTGATGATGTCAGAACCTTAGATGACTGGAGCATGGGGAAGAAGTTGTTGTGGGGACCAGTGCAGCATTGTGGAGGATCGGGTAATTAAATCTACTTTAACAAGTCCCCTAGACCAATGGTTATCAACTCCTGTAGTCAGGACCCACTAACAGGCCAGGTTTTAAGTATTACCTTGGGGAGATGCAGACTAGAATACTGCAATCACTGAGAAGTAAATAATATCACCTGTGACGTATTTCAGTTATCTTGCAATCCTGGCCTGTTAGTGGGTCCTGAGGACAGGAGTTGAGAAGCACTGTCCTAGACCTAAACAAGCAATTAACCCTTGGAGTGCAGACACAGACCCTCTGCAAGGGGTCATTTTGTAATTTCCCGGAGTGGGGCTTTAACATGCTCATAAATGAATGTTGTCCCTAACTGTAGTTATCTCTTCAAGGAAACAAGAAAAACATGGGATTTATAATTGCTGACATCTGATTCAGAAAATTCTATTTTTCAATGTGTTGACTCTCTCACCCATAACAAATATGTTGGGTACATCATCACTCCAAACTTTGAAAAGGTCTTAAAAAATCAGGAAGAACTCCGGACAGCCGCACACCAGGAGAAGATAAAAATTCAATGAATTTATTTAAAAAGCAGGAATCACATCAATCCATAACACGGCAAGAGGAGGAGTAGAATGTGTTTTGAGGTATAATTCTAAGTAGGCCAATGCTGAGTCTTATTAACCACTTCCGGACTGCCGCACGTCGATATACGTCGGCTGTTTGAAGAGGGATATCTTTAATATGGCAGCAGCTAACTGCCATAACCCGGGTATCCTCTTCTTCGGCGGGCGGTCCGGTTTCCGATAATAGTGGTCTCTGCAGCGGATTTGCTGTGAGATCACTTTTATCGGCAGCGGTAGAGGGGCCCCCCTCCCGCCTCTTTCTGGTGCCCTCCGCCGCTTACCAGAGCCGTCGGTAGCGGCGGAGGTGATCGCATCCTCTTCCGTGTGTGGTATGGAGACGAGTGAGGGGCAGATGGCTCCCACCCATCTCCATACCATTGCAGGTCAAAATGTCACTTCCGCCCATAGCTTTTTTTAAACGCGCCCCGTCCCGCCAAGCTCGCGTGCAGAATCGAACGCATACGTAAGTAGCGCCCGCATTTGATAACAGTGTTCAAATCACACATGTGAAGTATTGCCGCGATCGGTAGAGTGAGAGCAATAATTCAAGCCCTAGACCTCCGCTGTAACTCAAAACATGCAACCTGTAGAATTTTTTAAACATCGCCTATAGAGACTTTTTAGGGTAAAAGTTTGTCGCCATTCCACGAGCGGGCGCAATTTTGAAGCGTGACATGTTGGGTATCAATTTACTCGGCATAACATTATCTTTCACAATGTAAAAACAATTGAGCTAACTTTACTGTTGTCTTATTTTTTCAAAAAAAAATTTTTTTCCAAAAAAAAGTGCGCTTGTAAGACCGCTGTGCAAATACGGTGTGGCAGAAATGTTATTCTCTAGGTTGTTAGAATACAAAATGTATAATGTTTGGGGGTTCTAAGTAATTTTCTAGCAAAAAATTTTTTTTTTAACTTGTAAACAACAAATCTCAGAAAGAGTCTCGGTCCTTAAGTGGTTAAGTGACAACTTTTTGGAAACAATACATTTTAATTTTCTTTCCACATTTTCCATAAACTTGTGCCAAAAAATGACATTTACAAAAGACTTATTATGCCTTTTAGAAAATATTGTATTTTGGTGTCTTCCACCCTGTCTTCCTTCCAGGTTTGCATTCTCCAACTGTTTGAATGGCTGAGCGGCAATGACGTCAATCCTGTACATTTGCACAGAAAGCGCGATCAAAGCACGGTGCTCTGTGTATTCATAGCCATGAATGTAGAGCGTACTACACCTGTGCAATTAACATTATCGGCTATAGCAGATGAGAATATCTCGTCAACAGTGCAAGTTTAGGATATATTCATGGTACCCAAAGGCAATCCTTATTATAAGTTTACCTGTAGGCACAACTTTATTAAACCACAATTTACTACTACTTTAAATTCCACTTTAACAGCTTGCCAACCACCTCATGCAGATATACTGTGGCAGAATGGCATGTACAGGCAAACTAATGTACCTGTACGATGCCCTTTAAGAGGCGGCTTGCGGGCGCACGCCTGCGGCAAGCTCCGTGAGTCAGATTGCGGGTCCCGCGGACTTGATCGACATGGGGATACCGGCGATCATCTCACGGAGCTGAAGAACGGGGAGATGCTAATGTAAACAAGCATCAACCCGGTCTGCCTAGTGATAGTGTCACTGATTTCTGCTCCCTGTGATCGGGAGCGGTGATCAGTGATGTACCACACGTAGCCATGCCCCCCCCCACACAGTTAGAATCACTCCCCAGGACACACTTAACCCCTTAACTGCCCCCTAGTGGATAACTCCTTCACTGCCAGTGTCATTTACACAGGAATCAGTGCATTTGTATAGCACTATATATATATATATATATATATATATATATATATATATATATATATATAGTATATAGCATTATAAATGACAATGGTCCAAAAAATGTGTCAAGTGTCCGATGTGTCCGCCATAATGTCGCAGTCATGATAAAAATCGCTGATCGCCGTCATTACTAGTAAAAAAATAAATTATTAATAAAAATGTCATAAAACTATCCCCTATTTTGTAAACGCTATAACGTTTGTGCAAACTAATCAATAAACGCTTATTGTGATTTTTTTTTTACCAAAAATATGTAGAAGAATACATATCAGCCTAAACTGAGGAAAAACATTTTTTTTATATATTTTGGGGGATATTTATTATAGCAAAAAGTAAAAAATAATGTGTTTTTTTTTTCAAAACTGACGCTCTTTTTTTGTTTATAGCGCAAAAAATTAAAACCGCAGGGGTGATCAAATACCTCCAAAAGATAACTCTTTGTGGGAAAAAAAGGATGTCAATTTGGTTTGGGAGCCACGTAGCCACGTCAGTTAAAGCGACGCAGTGGCGAATCGCAAAAAGTGCTCTAGTCTTTGGCCAGCAAAATGGTTTGCTGGACAGTTTGATCTGTTAAAAGAAAGCTGGAAAAATAACAGATTTAAGTTGGCCATAAACTGATTGAAATTCAGCTGGTTCAGTGGGGACCTGACAAATTTCTATCAGTGTGTGGTTGTCACTGCTCAATAGAAGGCAATTAATCAACTTCTGTTGAAAGGACATGCTGAAAAACTTTTATTGATCAGTGGGGCTGCTGTGGGAGCCACTATCAGAATACAATGTCCTGGTGGGGGGATTCATCCATCCACCTTGTTTGTGTAGATAGATGGAGGGATCTGTTAGATTTTCCTTTTTTTTTATTCAGCCTACAGTCGATTGTCTCATGGAGAGGAAGAACGGGGAAAATGCTGATGTAAACAAGCATTTCCCCATTCTTCCTAGTGACAGGACACTGATCACCGCTCCCTGTGATCGGGAGCGGTGATCAGTGTTGTGACACACGTAGCCCACCCCCCCACCCCCCCACAGTTAGAACACATCCCTAGGACACACTTAACCCCTTCAGCGCCCCCTCCTGGTTAACCCCTTCACTGCCAGTCACATTTACACAGTAATCAATGCATTTGTAATCGCACTGATCACTGTATAAATGTGAATGGTCCCAAAATAGCGCCAAAAGTGTCTGATCTGTCTGCCATAGTGTCGCAGTCACAATAAAAATTGCAGATCGCAGCCATTAATAGTAAAAATAAATAATTATTAAGAAAAATGCCATAAAACTATCCCCTATTTTGTAGACGCTATAACTTTTGCGCAAACCAATCAATAAACGCTTTTACCAAAAATATGTAGAAGAATACGTATCGGCCTAAACTGAGGGAAAAAAAACATTTTTTTATATATTTTTTGGGGATATTTATTATAGCAAAAAGTTAAAAATATTGAGTTTTTTTCCAAAATTTACGCTCTTTGTTTATAGCGCAAAAAATAAAAAACGCAGAGGTGATCAAATAGCACCAAAAGAAAGCTCTATTTGTGGGGAAAAAAGGACGTCAGTTTTGTTTGGGAGCCACGTTGCACGTTTATGCAATTGTCAGTTAAAGTGACGAATTGCAAAAAGTGCTCTGGTCTTTGGCCAGCCAAATGGTCCGGGGTGGAAGTGGTTAAAGGAAAAGTAGAGCCAAAGCTCTTTCTCCTGCAGAATGAAGCAGGAGAATGTGACTTCTTTGCTCCTCTGACCCAGATTCAGCCAACAGCAGGCTAAAGTCTGATGTCAGCTGACATCACTCAGTCGGTCCAGGCTTTGGAGAGATTGCGATTTTAACATCAGGATCCACCCAGATGCCTGGATATGCAGCTAATTCAGCCTTTCAGCGCACTGCTGAGAACCTGAGTCAGCCGTTTCTGCCCCCTGCACAGTCCATCGCTCCAGTGAGAGCTGGAGGTGCAAAGCAGCGGCTCTCTGCTCACTGAAGACCGAGAACTGAACGATCAGCTGTCTTTGACCGCTCAGTTCTCAGTGTTGAGGCGACGAGGGGACAGAGGCAGCAGATTGAGGTAAGCATGAATGTTTTTTTTTTTTTTCATATCTTCTACTTCTCGTTTAACAAAAGTGGAATTAAGAAGCTGTTGTGCTGACCCTCACATGTGTAGTGTGCAATAGTGTAGGTGTTTTTAATGATTATTTAACGATGAATGGCATCATACAGTAATGCATGTTCAAAGGCAGGCTCGTTATCAAAAGAGCAAAGATGTGAATACAGCCTAAAGCCTTTTACACTGCTGCAGATCACAGAGACACCATATAAAAAAATAACCTAGCATTAGATAACTTTACAGGCGGCCTTTATTCTGACTGGAGCATTTTGGGGAGAGATCTTCTTTTTGAACAAACAAAGCATTGAAGTGAAGAAAAAGTCTAGACTTCCTGTTCCATCTCCCAGTCCTCCTCCATGGCCCTTTATTTCACTTTCTTCATTTCGTATTCTTTAATCTTTTCATGCTGTGTATATATTTAATGCCTTTCTCTGTATGATTCATGTAGAATATCTCAGAACTTGCTTAAGTTTAATGCTACAAAGAATGAACAGCTCATCTGCCGCAGAGACACATCTTGTCACGTAATTTGTGCTTGCTCTACACCAACTGGGGATTCTGTCATATTCCGGGTCCCTGCTGAGTGCTAAAATAGATCCGTTACTGCTTTTCTCTGCTACCCTCCTCCTTATTCAATGTACAGTGTGTGACTTCCTAGATTTTCTCTTATACTGTATAATCATTTGTAAGTGTCTAAGAATGTTTTTCTTCTTTGTACCAATTTTATAGTAGTTTACTATGCTAAGAAAGTAAATTATCTTCTGCTGTGTCAAGGTGAAAAAGGAAATGTTTAGCTTTTCTATATGAAAGTAACCTGAGGCTAGGCATGTTCCAACTTGCTGTTATATTTAAAGTGTCAGTCACACACCTTTTTTAAATTATGGATTGGGTGGGAAAGTATTAAACCTTCTGTCAGGTTTTTATTGCTATCTGGGGTGCTATTAAACAAGTATGGTCAAAGCTCTTCTGGCCATACTTCTCCTGTGGGTCACAGGAGTGCACTTAGTTCTCCACTCCCGTGACCGAGGATGTCACTCAGCCAGTTCAGGCTCTGGCGAGAACCTGACTTTAATGTCGGGATCCACCCACATGTCTGAATGGCAGCTGGCACAGCCTGTCAGTCTGCCACTGAGAGGCTGAGCCAGCTACTCCTGCCACCTGCACAGTGAGCACTGGATGGGGCAGAACAGAGAGCCAGTGACTGACAGTCATGGTTCTGTCCTCACTGAAGACTGAAAACCGAGCGATCGGTGGTCTTTGATCGCTCAGTTCTCAGTGTAGAGGCAGTGGGAGGACAGATGCAACATTGGACCGATGCTACATCCACCTACGTGAGTATGTACGTGTAGCGCTACCCCTTTAGGAGCCACTTGAGTATTAAGTAGACATGTGTATTCGTTTTCGTCCGAATGCATTTTCGTCCAAATTTCGGGTATTGCAGAATCCGAAAACCGAAAGATCCGACATAAACAAATGCTTTATTTTTGTTTTCGTTGCAACAGTTCGATATAGATTGGAGATTCAACATGACACTGACAATAGCGATCTGTGTCTCAATCGAACCTGTGGTCGAATGTGCCTAACCTTAGCTCTATTAGTTCAAGATAATTCTACATAGAGAGAAAAGATTCGACATAGAGAGAAAAGATTCAACATTATAGAGACAATAGCAAAAAAGGTCGATTGTGCCTCACCTAACTCTATTAGTCCAAGATTATTCGACATAGACAGAAAAGATTCAACATTATAGAGACAATTGCAAAAAAGGTCGATTGGGCCTAACCTTAGCTCTATTAGTCCAAGATTTTTTGACATAGAGAGAAAAGATTTGACATTATAGAGACAATAGCAAAAAAGGTCGATTGTGCCTAACCTAACTCTATTAGTCCAAGATTATTCGACATAGAGAGAAAAGATTTGACATAAAGATTCAACGTAGCAGTCGCCGCGAGCAGACATTTATGGTCAAATGCTCCGCCCATAGGCTATAGAAGAATTCCAATGTTGGTTGACTAGTAATAATAATTAATACATATAATTATTACTAGTGTTATACAACATTAGAATTATACTATAGCTTGTAGGCGGAACATTCGTCCAGAAATGTATGCTTGCAGCGTCGTACAGTTTAGCTGCTCCGTCAAATCTTCTTAGAACATTCGACAGACACCATAAGCCTTCAATGACAGATCGACCTTCATTATTTCGGATTTTGGGACGAATGCATTTTTTAACGAAACAAAATAAATAAAAACAAATTTCGGGAGTAACTAAATAAATGTATTTTTCGTCCGAAAACGAAATTCCAAAACTAAATATTTCAGTGTGCACATATCTAATAGACAGTCTTCACTTCTTCACTGGCAGCCAGGTGTAAGGTATTTTCTGCAGCCAGGCACACATACACTTAGGCTCAATGTAGTCAATGACCAGTCTAGGGAATGTTGTTTTTGTAGTTTTATTTTTGAGGAACTTGAATAGGGTAGGGTATTTTAGTAGGATAATCTGGAAAAAAAACTATACACAACTTGAGGACTTTAGCTGATCTAAAATTGAGTAGTAGGTGAAGTCCCTTGCTGATGAGCAGATGGCAGATTTCTCCCGTGTAGCAGTGTAGGAATCAATAGCATGAGCAAAGTCTCTTGTAGTGTAGGACAGGTAGACAGAGCTCTTCAGGTACAAGCCAGTTACAGCAGACTGCATGGCAGTCCAAAGGTAGTAAATCTGAGCAACGTCCCGTGCAGTAGCAGCAGTTGGGCTAGCTCTTCAGATCACTAAACAGCAAACCCTTTTTGTTGGACCCTTGGCTGACTGTACTAACACACAGGGGTAGCCAAAAAGAACAGGCTCCTGGATCATTGGTTTGTGCTCACTGAAGTTGCAAACAGATCCTATCAGGCACAGATCCCCCTCAATCAGCTCTTTGGAAGCACCAGGGTCACTCCTTTACTTCAGGCCCTCAGGTCATCCACCGGCCGCATGGCAGAAAGTGCCAGGGGTGGTAAACCTGTCTCACCCCTGGCCGGTGTACACCACCATCTGGGCAGGGAAGGCCCCCAAAATCACATGTTCTCTGAATATATAGGCCAGTCCCAGCATGCTCAGGGGCACCTCCCCTGTAATTGGCTGAGACTGCTACATACTCATGCTGCCTATTTGCCTAACTCCCACCTATGTTCCAGAACAGAACAGATTCTAACATTTGAGCTTTTATCTATATTAACATTAATTTGTTTTAAGCTAACACTGATCAAAGTAGCTAAAAGTTTTTTGTTTTTTTTTCGTTTTGTTATCTTTTTGTCAATGAAATGCATAGAATATTTTATAATTTTTAAAAGACAATTTTACAGTGGTGCTAAAGCTTAAACATTTTTTACCTTAATGCATTCCTTGCATTAAAATATGTTTAGGTAAAATAATCACCCCCTAATACTTATCTGAGTCCTCATTCAATCCAGCACTGTGCCCATCTGTAGCAGCTGTCTCCTCTTCTCCCCATTCTCACAGGGTTTGCTGAGGCAGCAATTGGCTCCCACTGCTGTTAGTCAAATCCTGTGACAAGAGAGCGGGCGGCAGAGCCGAGCTACACTGTCCTAGTCTATGGACACAGACAGCACGGCTTGGGATCAAGCCCACATGTGTGTCACCATAGGAAGCAGCGCTTGTGTGAGCTAAAATTAACTTTAGTGTAAATTTTTGGTGTTTCCTAAACCTTTGCAGTAATATTGTGTGAAATTAAAAAAATGAAACCACCACTATTGTATTCTCTAGAGTGTCTGCTTTCATAAAATATATTGTTTGGAGGTTTATGCAGTCTTCAAGCCTAAAAAATTTTTTTTAAACGTGTGTGTAGCGGGGTCGTTCCCCTTTTAGGGGAGAAGACTACATTCCCCATAATTCCCCAGGCTCCCGGGAGGCTGTTTGTTTCCGCCCGAGAGGCTGCTGGGGGAGGTGATAAAAGGGAAGAGGAGAGACCGCCTCTTCCTCTTCTGACTGGGCTGGTGACGCAGAGACTTGCAAGTGAGGAGACACCTGTGCGGACCGGGACTGCTGAAGGCCTGAAGCCTGGGCCTTGCAGCAGGCGGAGAGAGACTCTCACCCCTCAGTGTCAGCAGCAGCGGAGCGGAGACTTTTCCCTGCAGACGGTTGGTCGGAGAGAGGACCGGAGCGCAGGGGCTGTGACGGAGGAGGCCGGACGCCGCCAGTGGAGGTTCCGGAGCTGAGGACGGTACCCCAGGAGTGGTGAGCGAGCTGAAAGGCTCATACACACGGTCGGACTATCCGCGGACCATGTCGGTCGGATCCTGTCCGTCGTACTTTGTCCGATGTTGGTGTTGCGTACACACGGTCGGACTACGTTGTCGTAATATCCGGTCTGCAAGAACGTCGTGACGTAAGTCGTCTTCCACGAGATTAGAAAAGGGAAGTTCAGCACCACGTCAGGCACCCGTTGGGCTCCTTCTGCTGATCCCGTGTTTATCGCGAGTTAGTCGAAGTTTGGTGACTTAAGATTCGCGCTTCTCAGTTTTCTGACTCAGATCGTTACTGCTCTTCAGTTTGTGCTTGTCGTGCGTATCTGTTTATTAGTGCGTGTAGTCAGTTCGCATTTGTTGGTCATTGCGGCCTATATCTTGATATAGGACGCTTTGATTTGCACTGCTTATTGTCTGCTCGTTTCTGGTATTCATTTCGTTCTTTCAGGCCTTGCTGTTTATCGGTGCTTTCTGTTTGTCCGTTCTGACCAGCCGACCTTTTGTGACCTTGTGAGCGATGTTTCCCGTGCGTACTCGTCGCCGAGTTCGTGCTGTACGCGGAATTGGTGTCGGGCTTTTAGCTTTGACCCAAGACCCGTCCATGAACAGAGTGACGAGGAGGATGTGGACCAAGAATTGGTTGCTTCAGCGTGACCAATTCTCGCACATGCCTTTGCTTCGTGAGATCCGGGAGAATAATCCTGATGATTTCAGGAACTTTCTCCGGATGACGGACCCCGATTTTCACCGGCTTTTGGCTTTGCTGACCCCCTTTATCAGCCGGCAGGATACCTGCATGAGACAAGCCATTACTCCGGAGCAGAGGCTTGTTGCCACGTTGAGGTACTTGGCGACAGGGAGAAGTCTTCAGGATTTGAAGTTCTCTTCAGGTATCTCTCCCCAGGCCCTGGGAATCATTATTCCAGAGACCTGTTCTGCCATCATCCAGGTCCTGCAGGAGGACTATATTAAGGTAACATTTATACTTTACTATTCCCTTCTATGTATGCTCTGTTTGCTAATGTCTTCTATTTTTGACCTCCTTCCCTAATTACCATGATTGCAATATGTTCTAATATGCTGTGCCCCTTTTCTCCTTCATGCATTTTTCCCTTCACTTACCTCCCCAGCATGCTCTTCTGCCCCAATAGACACCTATGGCCTAGTCACTTAAGCAATGTCTTTTGTCTGCTGCATAGTATTGTTTGCCCCCAAACACCCCCTAAAATATGCACAAATGTTTGCTGTGTGGTTTACTTCATGTAGAGCCCCTTTTTTTTTTTTTTTTTTTTTGGTGGGGGGGGGGGGCAAACTCATTAGGAACCCCCTCCCCCAACTGCTCTGTCAGATGGTACCAATCCTCTATCTGCTGGCTTTCCCAAGGTCAATACACACTATATACCTACCTCTTTATAGTGGGCATCTTTAGGGATGAATTCTGCAAAGCATGTAGTGCAAGGGGCTGCCTCCATACTTTACATTTCCTATTTTTTTGTGTTCTTTCCCTCCTATTAGCTTGCTTGGTAATTTCAGAATGTCACAATGTGCTTTCCTTTTGAAATGTTAGTTTAGCTTTCCTGGGGGCTGCCAATAGTGTTAAGTACAGAGGGTCTGCCCAAACTAGCACACATTATTGAGCCATTTGCCAATCAATGAAGTGCAGAGGGTTACCTGTCCAACACCCCCCCCCCCCCCCAAAACCCTAGTTATTGCCAATGGCCCATCAGAAGTGTGGGGATTGATGGGGGGTGAGTAATCTGTGAAGGGGAGCCTCTACTTTTCTGTGCAAATACTTTCCAGCCTCCAATTTTATACAATGCTCTTGTTCCAAGATGTTGATTGTCTAATCTGCTTGCAATGTTTATGTGCAAAGTGACTAATTATTTTTTCTTGTTTCACTCCACAGTTCCCTTCCACGCCACAGGAATGGCAGACTGTGGCCTCCCACTTTGCCAGCCGTTGGGACTTTCCTAACTGCGGAGGGGCAATTGATGGGAAACACGTCCGCATCGTCCCACCGCCCAACTAGGGGTCCTACTATTATAATTATAAAGGGTTTAATAGTGTAGTGATGTTGGCGGTGGTGTCGGCGACATATGAATTTATGTATGTGGAAGTGGGGATGAACGGCCGGATCTCGGATGGTGGTGCCATTGCGCACACGGAGTTCTACTCGCGTCTCCAAAGTGGCAGTCTGTGCTTGCCACCTCCAGAGGAGAATGCAGAAGGACTCCCCTTCGTCTTTGTCGCAGATGAAGCGTTTGCGTTGACTCCCCATCTGATGAGGCCCTTCCCGATGAGGACCCTCACCCCAGACCAGAGGGTCTTCAACTACAGGCTGTCCAGAGCCCGAAGAGTTGTGGAGAACACTTTTGGCATCCTGGCCAGCCGCTTCCGCCTGTTCTTGACGGCAATTAACTTGGCGGAATACAAACTGAACCACATAGTTCTTGCCTGTTGCATATTGCACAACTTCCTCAAAAGACATAACAGGAACTATGTGGTGCCCGTTGGCCCAGATGTGGAGGGCCCTCCAAATGCTGACCTCACAGCCCTTCAAGTGGCACGTCCAGGCTTGCCCCCTCTAAATGCCCGCGCGGTCCGCGAGCAATATATGGACTACTTTGTGGGTAGGGGGGCCATTGCTCTGCCTGACGATGTGTGAGAGGCATTTTGTAATAAATATTATTTTTCAACCAACCTATGATTTCTTGTCATTTCCGTATTCTTTTTAGCTTATTTTACCTTTAAATTTTTTCCCTTGGCCTTCGACAGTGGGAATGCACTTTCTGGGCAAAAGGAGGTAACAGTCTCTTCTTCCCAAAAAGATTATTCTCATGTTGTGTGTTTGCTACCTAATCTTTGGTCTAGAGAAGGTTTGTACTGCATAACTGACACCCAAAATACTCCTTTTCATCACCAGGTCAGACATGTGTGTATTCTCCAAAATGCTGTGCTCCGTGTTTTCGTACAAAGCACTGTGGGTGTCATTTACATAAGTCAAATCGACTATGCTCTACAAGTGCAGTGAAAAAGTGCCCTGGAAAAGAAACTTGCAGTGCAAAGTGGACTTGCCTTTAGTAAATAACACCCATTGCCCCCCATATCCTTTACATTTGACATACATAATGCATTGTGTTTTTGAAATAAGGAAGCCACACATTTAGAAAATTTAAAAAGTTTACTTGAAAAACATTCACAAGTGCGTTTACAATCTTCTTGCCCAAACTGACAACATCTTGGTTATTTACAACATTGTTTACAAACATTCCGCAATTGGTAAAACCAGGCATGGAGCAAAACAGAACCTAGGAACTAGGAAAGTTCAACTTTGTAAAGTGAAGACAAGATCAGACATGACTATATGTTCAAAGTGTGTTTGATCTTGCCTTCATCACATGGGGGGTCACCCCTGGAAAGTGGAAATTTAGAACATGCACACAATTTGGGTCTGAAAATGGTCATTAGATGGTAAAACACATGTCTAGAAGCTTCAAAAGTGCCATTTTCCATCATGGGGATGAATGGACGTTTTTTGGGGGTGCAACCCCTTCACCACAACCACTTTCGTAGTTCGTAAAGTGGTTGCACCCCCCAAAAAAACGTTGGCATTCATCCACCATGATGGGAGCTAGCACATGTGGACACAATGTGTGCATGTTCCAAATTTCACACAGTTCTTAAGTTGCAAATGTGTTCAGAAGCAGGCACAAATGTGTGTTAATTACTTGGTGCGTTTTCATATTTTTCCTAAAACATCAATGATGTTCTTCAATTTTTGTTGAACATCATTGATGTTTTGCTTTATGTAATCTAGATCTCTATTGCAGACCATTATCTCCCCGATGAGTACGTGGGCACTCTCTGTGGTAAAGTGCGATTTTTCTTCCACAACATCCACGTCACCTAAAAACCACAAACAAACAAAAATCGGGTGTTGGAAATGAGGCAGCCATACATTGATTAGCTTACCAGTAGCTGTGTTCTCCCACACTCACCTGTTGTGGTGACAAGTTCTCCCAGTTCGATGATCTCTCCTTCCTCCTCCTCCTCCTCTGCTTCTGCTCTTTCCCCTTTTTTGGGAGGTGTTGGTTTTGGGGTTTCCTCAGACGGCCCAAGTTTTCGCTCCCCTATGAGAATGTACAAAAGGAAGATTTAGCAACACAATCTATTGAGGGCAGAAATAGGAAATGACAAACATTGCTTGAAAGTGACGGACACTATTTTTGTTTGGCCAGTTACAAATGCCAACTACATGAATGTAGTCACTTTGTAAAGGTGCTAAACTTACTAGCTTTTTGGTAGAAGTTTGTCTGATGGAGACCCCCCTCTAGTATCCACTGGAGCACATGTGTGGAAAAGCCTAATCAAAAGGGGGTTTGGGTGTCCCAGCACTAGTGCTCTAGAGTCCAGATGGGTAAACAGCTACTGAGTGACCTCTCCTTTACATTGACTAAATTTGGTTTACGCTCTTGCTGACATCTCTAGTGAGAACAAACTTCCTTTCAATAAAAACTTCACCAAACCTCGTATTATAAGTGGCCGAATGATCGAGGTTGCGTACGATCGAATGGACACACACGATCATGACAGTGGCAGAAAGATCGAGGCTGAGTACGATCGAATGCACAGATGAACCTGAAAGTGGCCATTTTGGAATGTACAACTTTGTAAAAATCAAACCACATGGAGCAGTATGCAAGCAAGAAAGCAAACACAAAACACTACTACTTACTTTTTTGAAGAACTCGCTTGATCTTTCTGTAATGATCGGCCTCCCTCAGTTTCAGGTCTGACCAGTGTTTCCTGAGTTGCTCCTTGGATCGTTGTACCCCAAAATGATTGTACAGCCTTCTCACAACTTTAGACATGATCTTGGCCTTGCGGACATTAGGGTTGAGGTAAGGCCCATACTTCCCATCATAGTCGCTCCTCTTTAATATGTCCACCATCTCCAACATTTCTCCAAATGACATATTGGAGGCCTTCAATTTCAGGCTCCGGGATCGGGACGTTTGTGCCTCCGGACTTTCCTCGTCCTCCTCCTCGTTGGTGGGATATTTGGGGCGCACCTGCTGTGTCCCCGCCATGTGCTCTCCCCACTGCGCCGTAAAGAGAAGGGGTGGGGAATAGACGAGAAAGATCGTCAGGGGCGGGTGGAGTTTGACGCATGCGCACTGTATATAAAACGTCACACGCCTGTGTCGTAGCTACGATCTGGGAGACGAGGGGAGAGAAAGCTCACGCACGAGACGATCGCTAGAAACGAAGGTACAATTTGACGTTGGTACATTACTAGCCTAGACTGATTAGAACTTGAGGCTTCTTTATGGAGAAGATTAGGAGAGTTTAGGCTGACATTATTTATATTGTTTTGTGTGGTGTTGTGTCTTGCAGAGGTGATGGAGGCCTTCTACGATGTGAGTTTTCTCCCCCTCTTCATTGATAAATACAGGGAATTTCCCCTATTATGGCTAGCAAAGCACCGCGACTACAGCAACAGACCAAAGAGGTACGCAGCCATGCTGAAACTTGTGGCATTTGTAAAGCCAAACCTGCCCATGGCAACCGTGGCAAACTTACAAGTCAAGATTAATAACATGAGGAGTACCTATTTCCGGGACCGCAATAAGGTCCGGAAGTCCCTAGCATCTGGAGCTGCAGCAGCTGATGTCTATGTCCCCACGCTCTGGTACTATGAGAGGCTCCACTTTCTCAAAGACCAGGCTAATGTCAGGAAGTCACTCTCAACTCTTCCTTGCACGCGTCCTTCCACGCACGCCACCCCTGATGAGGCTTCCGAGGACCAACCTGGGCCTTCCAGTATGGAAGATGTGCAGGAGCCCAGCTTGTTCCAGGTATAGTAGTTTTGTAACCATTTTTGGGAATAATGAATGATGTTCAGTTAATTCAGGATCCCCAATTGCTTAGTTCCTAACGTGATTGACATATCAACAGACAGTGGTGTTGGAGACATTTTTGGGAAGAATCTAAACTGCAGGGCTGAGAATTGTATGGTTTTCTATTTGTAAACATTTTGCAACAGTCACTAGATGAGAATTGTGTGTGTTTGATGAACAAATAACTGAAACTATGTCCCTTTTTCATACACAGGAAGACCTCAGCCAGGAGGTGGCTGTGGAAGGTGGCAGTCAGGAGGAGGCAGGGGTTAGTGGCAGCCAACAGGGGGGTAGGCGTAGGAGCCTGACTGTCTCCCAGTCCCTCCCCTCCGCCTTCCCTACAGAAGGGCGAAAAGCATGGGGGAGGTGGGAGAGTCAGCGCTCCAGCTGATCCGAGACGCTTCAGCCTCCCTATATGCCACACCCACCTAGGAGGAGGCCTTTGCCTCCTTGGTTGCAACTAAAATGACGGGTATGGAGGCGGGGCAACGCAGCATGTGTGAGGATGTCATCCTCAAAATCCTAAATGAGGGGATGGCTGGGGAGATGACTCCCCTCACACATGTTTGCGAGAGTGACCTTGCTCCGCCTCCTCCTCCTCCTTCTGCCACCCCACCAGCACCAGCACCACGGCGTGGAAGGAAGAGTACAAGGAAGACAAGAGAGTGATGACCTTGATTCAGTCTGGTCTGAGAGAAGATGGAGCCTCTCGTAGGACCAGAGCCTGGGGACCTAGATGGCATCTGCTGCAGTTCCGGATGTTTTGGACTTCAGGACCAGATTGCACTCCCTTATTATTTAGATAGGTACTCCTCAGGCCCCCAATTTTCAGAGCTTGAAAAATGATGGTTGCCGTGGGTGTCCAAGGCTTTGCAAATTCCCCAAGTTTCACCATGGCTGCGTTCCTCTTTGGTTTGTTGCTGAGACCTAAATAAATGTTTTTTGGATTTGAAATAATCATTGACTATTGTGTTTTACTTTTCTACAATGACAGTTTTTCTTTGAGTAGGCAGGTACATTTCACTAATCCTAAAGTAGAATTAACAAGGGGCACCAACAACCAACAAACTCCGAGTAAATTTAAGCAAAAAATACAAATGTTAATAATGTGGTTTTGCTAAGTTGAGACACACAACCCCCCTCCAAAAAAAAAAAAAAAAAAATCTCCTTCAAATATGTATTCCCAAAAAAAAAAAATAAAAAAAGACAAATCATGCTAAAAATATAACAAAGATTCTTTTACGATCTGAGTAAAAATAAACATGTAGTGTATAAATCCTGAAAAGTAATAAAGAACTAAGTTTGTGAGAAGTGCGGGTGAATAGGAGCAGCTAAAACATGTCATTCTTGTTGCATTGTAAAGAAAAAGAGAATGCGCTGCATTAAAGACATTTTAACATTGCAGCGTGACGAATGTGCTGTGTCGATTAGGAAAGGTAGTTTTACCTGACCGAGCGCTCCCGTCACAGAATTTCTTCTGAGCATGCGTAGCACTTTGTCCGTTGGACAACCGTACACACGATCGGATTTGGTGTGATCGGACCGTGTTGTCGGCAAATCTATCCAGCAGGATATAGGACTTTGTCCGTCGGACAATCCGACGTACACTGTCCGATGGTGCATACACACGGTCTGATTTTTCAACAACATTGTCCGATCGGACAGAATCCATGAAAAAATCCGACCGTGTGTATGGGGCTGTACTCAGGGACCCAAAACAAACCAGCGGCCCTCTTAACTGGGGGTATCGCTACATGTGTGTGAAAACAAATTGCAAAACAAGAAACAATAGAATGTTATGTGCTAGTACAAAATGAAGAGTCATGTACTGTACACAGAAAAGAGAAGTCTTGTAAACAAATTGGATGAGATAGAACTAATTGTAGGAGATGCTGCGTATGCTCATATGTCTATTGTATATGTCAAGAGCAATCCGAAAGTGAGCATGAAACAATATTAACATCAAGTGTTGTGGTGGAGCTTCATACAAGTGCTATTAAAAGAAAATTAAATATGAGACTGTGTTATAGGCCTCCTTAGAATAAAAAGTAGGATAATATACATTTCCTTTCTCAGCTTGAAATAATGTTATTATTATGGGGACTTTAACTATCCAGATTTTGATTGGACAGATGGTACTGCACATTCAACTAAGACTTATCAGTTCTTGACTATATTGCAGGACAATTTCATGAGAAAATGGTAGAAGCCTCAGCTAGAAAAAATGCTCTGTTGGAACTAGTAATTGTTAGGCAGCTTTCCAGCTTCTCCCATAATTTGAGGGTTGATGAGGGTTAATTGGTCTTCTCAGGCATCATCTGAGGAATTATTTATGAGTCTTCTCAGGCTCCTAGCCACTCCCGTCAGCTGCAAGGTAAAAGGTCTGGCCACACACCACCTAGCTAAATTGGTCCTTAGTGCAGGAGGTGCCTTTTTTTTAAACCTCATCAGCCTGTGTCTCTGTGTTTGTGATAGTGTTAGCTTCCTGTTTCGGTCTCTATGTCCTTGTATGAGATTGCTTTGCTATTTTTTTTTATTTCCTTGTTACCAACCTTTGCCTTGTACCCGGACTGTTAACTGGACTTGCGTTCTACCAGCCCTTACCTTGGAACTGTGTTCAGACTACTCGCTCCCTGCACTGATCGGGCACTTTCCCAGGATTCCTCTACCAGCCATTACCACCCTTAGGACTACAGGTCCCCTTCCTCAGTCGCTTACTCCCGGTACCATCTGGCCAGGAACTATAGCATCATGTTCTAAGACCTGGGGCAACTAAGTACCAGTAGGCCTGCTAGCCTTAAAGGGTAGGTACACTTTTATGGAAAAAAATTCTCAACATTCTCAACTCTTTAAGGGAAGGGCTGCTGTAGGCAGAAGAAACACCAACCAGTTACAGTTCCTTACCTAGGCATCGGGCTGTGTATTACAGTCCGATCTCAGATAATACAAATAATTATGGACATGCAAATTAGTGACAACTTAGGCAGTAGTGATTACAATGAAATTATGTTTGACATAATGTATAGTAAAAGGGGGAAAATTGCACACCCCTAGATCTGACCCTAGTTCTTATACTTGTGGGGAAAACTTAAAACAGAACTAAAATAAATGCACAGTGAACCACTTTATTTAAAAATAATAAAATAAGGTTTTGCAACAATACTCGCCTTCTATCCAGTGCTGTCCCCCACCAAAAGACTGTGCCAGTATTTTGGCTTAAAAACACTAGAGAGCTATAAAAGACACAAATTAAATAGTTGAATAGATTATTAAATGTATTCTTTTTTTTTTGTACCTGAAGAATTTGACTTTGTATTAGTATAATTAGTACAAGGAGCCAATGAGTTCATGTGCTGATAATATGCATGCTGATGGGAAGAGAGAGCAGGTTGACAGAGTGACGAGACAAAGCAATCTCCTGCGCTCGTGTGCCCGGTCAACTAAATAAGTGGCGCAGCCAGCCCCCTTAGCAAAGTCAATGTAATGTCGCAGGTCTTGCTGCCCTCCTCAGAATAATAGGTATTCTTAGAACTGAAACATACAAAAAGAACAGGAGGACGCACCGACCTTGTGCTTTACCAAAGATAAAAATGTATTCATAAAATATAAAACGAAATATACTCACAAACAAGCTTTAAAACAAGGCTTATGAATACTCCGGCAATTGCAAGCAGTATCTCTAAATGCCTACAACCTGGACAAGATATTTGGAGGAACCAGATGGCATCGCAAGCCGCTTACGCGTTACGAGGGTGAACCCTCTTCATCAGAGACATTCAACTAAAATTAGATTTTTTTTAGAGGTACATCAAAAAACATACAAAATTAATAAAAAGTTATTTATTATAACTATCAACACAAAAAAATCTTCACAATTGAAAACAGCAAGCTGATTGACTATGAACAGTTCACATGTAAGGTTTCAGTCTTGTTTACAGGCGCATCATCGATCTCTACTTGTTTCATCAGTTTTCATCACTAGAAATGGTGATAGCAAATACTTCCTTTAGAGGAGGGATGGATCAATATTCCAACCCCTAAAAATGAACCCAATCCCACGGGACACCCCAACAGGATGACAAAGAGGGGGGCAGCAACAAACAGCTCACAGGTGAAAATAAGAGATAATCACAGCTCATAAACACACCAAAGGTGAATGTGACAAGGACCTACAGGACAATATATCATAAAGTGTACATTACATAAATAATTATATAAGTAAGCCCAGAAAAAGAAAAAAAAAGGAAAAAAAAAAAAGCTCCCACCAAGATCTCAACTGTATCGTTGTGTGCCATTATAAACATTACAAAGGGGTTACTAAATAAAAAAGTAAAAAATAAGAGTACATCTTTTATTCCAAGCTTAGAAATACCCTGTAAAAGGTGATGGTGAAAGCCAATAGAGTAAATCAACTGAAAAGTAAAAAGATTATTAAAGGAAATACCTTGAAGAAATACTTACACAAGTGAACAAATGGTGGCGATATAAACAATTATCCCAGAAGAGACCAAAGTGATATGCATTAACAAACATAATAAAATGTGAAAAAAGAAACAACAATCAAAAAAAAAGTTCACCGTGCCTTACATATAAGAGCTGTGAAAAACTCTTTGCACTGAACAGGAATTACAGTTTTACACGCAAGCAGTTCACATCCAATGCCCCTTATTCTATCTGCTCCTTATCGCCAATATTTGCACATAAAATGTAACTGCACTGATATTGCCACTTTTGAACAGGAAGCAAAAAGAGAGATCTTCTGGTTAGGGGATACAGCAAGAAGGTTCTATAATCGTACAAAAAAATATGCTCAAAAATCTATCAATTTGATAAAAATATTTAGGAAAACTGAAAAAAAATGTAACATTATCCCCAAGTATTCAAGACATCATAATAAATCCGTGCAGCTCTTTAGAAACAACAGTATATTTTAACCGTTAATCTCGTTATTTCAAACTTTGTAAAGCCAGTATTGACTTTTGTACAGTGCCATCGCTCAAGACACACTGGTTCATAGTCATTTTCAAAGGGCTCCCAAGAGTGGGAGAAATGGTCGCCTCAAGGGGACATACAAATGAGGTAAGGGCTCCTACTGTAAATATATGAATATAGATAGGAATGAGAGTCTACCTAATAAAGCAACATTTGTCCCTAAGCACTTTCTGAATTGCAACACACAAGCAGTGATTTATCTCTTAAGCTTTAAAGTGATTGTAAATGATCACCTTGGAAAACAACCCATTCAGTTTAAAATAGAAACGAAAGGCAAACATTTGTGTATAGATATAAAAGAAAAAAAAATATAATTTTTTTGTAAGTGATCACATTCACTCTGTTCTCAGCTGCATAAGCTGGGGGGGGGGGAGAAGCAGCAGCACACTGAGCTTCCCAGTGAATGGCTGTGTAGCAGGGGCATGTCAGGACAAGTCTGATCATTTGAGGAGAGCATACTGAGATCCCAGCATAGCTAGAGAACTAATAACGGTGTGCTCTTATGGTTAGTGTGGTCAGTTTTTAATAGGAAAGCAAGGGGACTAGCAGGAAGAAGGAAGGAAGCAATAGAAAGAGAACAGGATACATTCTCATACAAGTACATAATACAGCAGGCACATATCAGGAATATGAAGTGCTGGGCAGTGATGGGCTAAACACACATGAACCGCAAACCCTATTAAAGTCTATGGGACCCCAACTTTAAAAATTAAAAGTCCCAATTTTGAAGGCTCATATGCAAGTTATTGGCCATAAAAAGGGTATGGGGACCCGGAAACTGCCCTGGGGGACATGTATCAATACAATTTTTTTTAAACAAGATCCTTTTAAAAGGAGCAGTGATTTTAATGATGCTTAACCACTTCTGGACTGCCCACCGCACATATACTGTGGCAGGGCGGCGCGAAATGATGTACCTGTGTGTCATTTCGTGTATGAGATACTGTGGGCACGCAGAGCTGCATTTTTTTTAGCACTGATCACTGTATTGGTGTCACTGGTCCCCAAAAAGTGTCACTTAGGGTCAGATTTGTCCGCCGCAATGTCGCAGCCCCGCTAAAAATCAGATTGCCACCATTACCAGTAAAAACAATAAAAAAATTCAAAATCCCTAAATCTATTCCCTATTTTGTAGATGCTATAACATTTGTCGCTCTTTTTTTGTTAAAGTGACGCAGTGCTGTATCACAAAAAATGGTCTGGTCATTAAGGGGGTAAATCCTTCTGGGGCTGAAACAATAAAACAATAAAGTGAAATTTGTACCGTGTATAGAACCTGTATAGAACCTGTATAGAACCTGCTGCAGCAAAACTGACATATATGAAGAAGAAAAAAAATTTAAATTGATTGTCCCGGCTCCAAGCTTTCTTGATAAAAAAAAAACATTACCTGAAATACAAAAATGTGAAGAAAAAAATGGCGCGGGGTCCCCCCAAGGGCCTGGTATGACTTTTAAGGTGAACCCTACACCAAAAAAAAATTGTGTCTCCCCCCCACCCCAAATCCATACCAGACCCTTATCTGAGCATGCAGCCTGGCAGGCCAGGAAAGGGGGTTGCTTGTGATGTATTTGCATGTGTGCAAGTTCAGTACACATGACCTCATTGTGCTGCAGTTTGGGGCACAGCTTTGGGTACCCAATTGGGGGATTCATTGAGGGGGCAATGCGTAGGATGGTTCCTTCTTGTGGATTGCCTGTCCAGCTCCAAGAATTTTT
>CM053028.1:465864489-465908570 GCA_028564925.1 Lithobates sylvaticus
GGGATTGTCCGCCGGACTAGAGTCCGCCGGACATTTCGACCGTGTGTGGGGCTCCGGCTGACTTTTTGTTCCCAAAAGTCCGGCGGACTAAGTTTTAAGTTTTGACTTAAAATTGTCCGCCGCACAATCCCGCCGTCTGTGTGCTAGTCCGCGGGACTTTTGAAATGAACGGACTTGCCTCACACACGGAGGAAAGTCTGTTCATTTAGAATGTGACTCCAGGTAGACGGGACTAGCGAAGGCAGTCAATGCCACTGCGCTAGCCCCGTCACCGGGTATGGATTTAAAGGAGAATCCCTACACCTAAAAAAACAGCGTGCAGGTCCCCCCCAAATCCATATCAGACCCTTATCCGAGCACGCAGCCCGGTCGGTCAGGACAGGGGGCAGGGACGAGCGAGTGCCCCCCTCCTGAGCCGTACCAGGCCGCGTGCCCTCAACATGGGGGGGGGGTGCCCTGGACAAAAATGTGATATATGACACGTTGAACCAAGTTTATGTTAAGATTGTACTTTATCTCTTTCTTTACAATTTTTAAATGACTAAATAATTTTTTCAATAAATTCTTTTATAATTAAAGCGGGACGGTACCTGAAAAAAAAAAATTAAAAGCCAGCAGCTACAAATACTGCAGCTGCTGACTTTTAATAAATGGACACTTACCTGTCACAGGTTCCAGCGATGTGGGCAGCAGAGGCCGATCAATCGATCGGCTCTCCGCTGCTGCCGGTGCCATTCTCAGTGAGGTAATCAGGAAGTGGCTTCACTTCCGGTTCCCTACTGCGCATGCGCAAGTCGCGCAGCGCAATGAGAATCGTCAGCGCTGTCTGCCGAGACACGTGTGTGTCCCAGCAGACAGCGCGCCAGGACAGGAAGTGGCGTAAACTCCCGTGGGAGTTTATGCCCGGAAGTGGGTGCAGATACCTGTCTTAAGCCCCATACACACGGTCGGACTTTTTCATGGATTCTGTCCGATCGGACAAGGTTGTTGAAAAATCAGACCGTGTGTATGCACCATCGGACAGTGTTCGTCGGTTTGGCCGACGGACAAAGTCTTATCTCCTGCTGGAAAGATTTGCCGTCAACACGGTCCGATCACACCAAATCCGAGCGTGTGTACGCTTGTCCGACGGACAAAGTGCTACGCATGCTCAGAAGAAATTCTGTGACGGAAGCGCTCGGTCAGGTAAAACTACCTTTCCTAATCGACACAGCACATTCGTCACGCTGCAATGTTAAAATGTCTTTAATGCAGCGCATTCTCTTTTTCTTTACAATGCAACAAGAATGACATCTTTTAGCTGCTCCTATTCACCCGCACTTCTCACAAACTTACTTCTTTATTACTTTGCAGCATTTATACACTACATGTTTATTTTGACTCTGAACGGAAAAGAATCTTTGTTATTTTTTTACCATGATTTGTCTTTTTTTTTTTTTTTTTTGGGGAATACATATTTGAATGTTTTTTTTTGTTTTTTTTGGAGGGGGGTTGTGTGTCTCAAATTACCAAAAACACATTATTAACATTTGTATTTCTTGCTTAAATTTACTAGGAGGTTGTTTGTTGTTGGTGCCCCTTGTTAATTCTACTTTAGGATTAGTGAAATGTACCTGCTTACTCAAAGAAAAACTGTCATTGTAGCAAAGTAAAACACAATAGTCAATGATTATTTCAAATCAAAAAAACCTTTATTTAGGTCACACCAACAAACCAAAGAGGAACGCAGCCATGGTGAAACTTGGGGAATTTGCAAAGTCTTGGCCCCCCACGGCAACCATCATTGTTCAAGCGTAGAAAATTGGGGGCCTGAGGAGTACGTATATTAAGGGGAGTGCAATCTGGTCCTGAAGTCCAAAGTATCCGGAACTGCAGCAGATGCCATCTAGGTCCCCAGGCTCTGGTACTACAAGAGGCTCCATCTTCTCTCAGACCAGACTGATTCCAGGTCGTCACTCTCAGGTCTTCCTTCCACGCTTCCTTGCACGCTGTGGCTGTCGTGCTGGTGGGGTGGCAGAAGGAGGAGGAGGAGGAGGCGGAGCATGGTAGCTATGGCAAACATGTGTGACTGGGGTCATCTCCCCAGCCCTACCCTTATTTAGGACATGGAGGATGAGCCCCTCACACATGTTGCGTTGCCTCACCTCCATACCCATCATTTTTGTGACAACCACCGAGCCAAAGGTCTCCTCGTCGGCGGGTGTGGCATGTAGGGAGTCTGAAGCCTCTCTGATCATGCGGAGCGCTGACTGTGCCGCATAACCCCCCCTTCTCGCCCTTTTGTACGGAAGGCGGAGGGGAGGGGTTTGGGTGTCAGTCAGGCTCCGCGGCCTAGCCCCCTCTTGGCTGCCACTACCCAGCTGGTGGCTGCCACTAACCCCTGCCTCCTCCTGACTGCCACCTTCCACAGCCACCTCCTGGCTGAGGTCTTTCTGTGTATGAAAAAGGGACATAGTTTCAGTTATTTGTTCATCAAACACACACAATTCTCATCTAGTGACTGTTGCAAAATGTTTACAAATAGAAAACCATACAATTCTCAGCCCAGCAGTTTAGATTCTGGCCCCAAATGTCTCCAACACTACTGTCAGTTGATATGTCAAACACGTTAGGAACTAAGCAATTGGGGATCCTGAATTAAGTGAACATCATTCATTATTCCCATAAATGGTAACAAAACTACTATACCTGGAACAAGCTGGGCTCCTCCACCTCTTCCATACTGGAAGGCCCAGGTTGCTCCTCGGAAGCCTCATCAGGGGTGGCCTGCGCGCAAGGAAGCGTGGAAGGAGGAGTCGAGGTTGGCTCCGTGACATCAGTCTGGTCTTTCAGAAAATGGAGACTCTGATAGTACCAGAGCTTGGGGACATAGACCTCATCTGCTGAAGTTGCAGTTTCCTCAGACTTCACGACCTTCTTCCGCTCCCTGATATACGCACTCCTCAGGCTGCCAATTTTCTTTCTTATATCATCAACAGTTGCCGTGGGGAACCTTGGCTTGACAAATTCCACAAGTTCCTCCAGGGCTGCGTGCCTCTTTGGTTTGTTGGTGTAATGTGGGTGTTTACCCTGCCATAAAATGGGAAATTCCCTGTATTTGGCAATGAAGAGGGGGAGAAAACTCATGTCGTTGAATCCCTGCATAATATCTGCAAGACACAACACCACACAAAACCCTCTCAATTATGTCAGTCTAAACTCTCCTAATCTTCTCCATAAAGAAGCCTCAAGTTCAAATCAGTCTAGGCTAGTTATGTACCAACGTCAAATTGTACCTTCGTTTGTAGCGATCGTCTCGTGTGAGTTTTCTCTCCCCTCGTCTCCCAGATCGTGGCTACGACACAGGCGTGTGACGTTTTATATACAGTGCGCATGCGTCAAACTCCGCCCGCCCCTGACGATCTTTCTCGTCTATTCCCCACCCCTTCTCTTTACGGCGCAGTGGGGAGAGCACATGGCGGGGACACAGCAGGTGCGCCACAAATATCCCACCAACGAGGAGGAGGACGAGGAAAGTCCGGAGGCAGAAACGTCCCGATCCCGGAGCCTGAAATTCAAGGCCTCCAATATGTCATTTGGAGAAATGTTGGAGATGGTGGACATATTAAAGAGGAGCGACTATGATGGGAAGTATGGGCCTTACCTCAACCCCAATGTCCGCAAGGCCAAGATCATGTCTAAAGTTGTGAGAAGGCTGTACAATCAGTTTGGGGTACAACGATCCAAGGAGCAACTGAGGAAACGCTGGTCAGACCTGAAACTGAGGGAGGCCGATCAGTACAGAAAGATCAAGCGAATTCTTCTAAAAAGTAAGTAGTTGTGTTTTGTGTTTGATTTCTTGCTTGCATACTGCTCCATTGTGGTTTGATTTTTACAAAGTTGTACATTACAAAATGGCCACTTTCAGGTTCGTCTGTGCATTCGATCGTATTCAGCCTCGATCTTTCTGCCACTGTCATGGTCGTGTGTGTGTCCATTCGATCGTACGCAACCTCGATCGTTCGGCCACTTATAATACGATGTTTGGTGTTTTTTTGGGGGAAAGGAAGTTTGTTCTCACTAGAAATGTCATCAAGAATGTAAAGCCAATTTATTCAATGTAAAGGAGAGGTCACCCAGTAGCTGTTTACCCATCTGGACTCTAGAGCACTAGTGCTGGGACACCCAAACCCCCTTTTTATTAGGCTTTTCCACACATGTGCTCCAGTGGATACTAGAGGGGGGTCTCCATCACACAAACTTCTACCAAAAAGCTAGTCAGTTTAGCACCTTTACAAAGTGACTACATTCATGTAGTTGACATTTGTAACTGGCCAAACTAAAATAGTGTCCGTCACTTTCAAGCAATGTTTGTCATTTCCTATTTCTGCCCTCAATAGATTGTGTTGCTAAATCTTCCTTTTGTACATTCTCATAGGGGAGCGAAAACTTGGGCCGTCTGAGGAAACCCCCAAACCAACACCTCCCAAAAAAGGGGAAAGAGCAGAAGCAGAGGAGGAGGAGGAGGAAGGAGAGATCATCGAACTTGGAGAAATTGTCACCACAACAGGTGAGTGTTGGAGAACACAGCTACTGGTAAGCTAATCCATGTATGGCTGCCTCATTTCCAACACCCCATTTTTGTTTGTTTGTGGTTTTTAGGTGACGTGGATGTTGTGGAAGAAAAATCGCACTTTACCACAGAGAGTGCCCACGTACTCATCGGAGAGATAATGGTCTGCAATAGAGATCTAGATTACATAAAGCAAAACATCAATGATGTTCAACAAAAATTGAAGAACATCATTGATGTTTTAGGAAAAATATGAAAACGCACCAAGTAATTAACACACATTTGTGCCAGCTTCTGAACACATTTTCAACTTAAAAACTGTGTGAAATTTGGAACATGCACACATTGTGTCCACATGTGCTAGCTCCCATCATGGTGGATGAATGCCAACGTTTTTTTGGGGGTGCAAACACTTTACGAACTACGAAAGTGGTTGTGGTGAAGGGGTTGCACCCCCAAAAAACGTCCATTCATCCCCATGATGGAAAATGGCACTTTTGAAGCTTCTAGGCATGTGTTTTACCATCTAATGACCATTTTCAGACCCAAATTGTGTGCATGTTCCAAATTTCCACTTTTCGGGGGTGACCCCCCCATGTGATGAAGGCAAGATCAAACACACTTTGAACATATAGTCATGTCTGATCTTGTCTTCACTTTACAAAGTTGAACTTTCCTACTTCATAGGTTCTGCTTAGCTCCATGCCTGGTTTTACCAATTGCGTAATCTTTGTAAACAATGTTGTAAATAACCAAGATGTTGTCAGTTTTGGCGTGAAGATTGTAAACGCACTTGTGAATGTTTTCCAAGTAAACTTTTTTATTTTTCGAAATGTGTGGCTTCCTTATTTAAAAAACACAATGCATTATGTATGTAAAATGTAAAGGATATGGGGGGCAATGGGTGTTATTTACTAAAGGCAAATCCACTTTGCACTGCAATTTCCTTTCCCAGGGAACTTTTTCAATGCACTTGTAGAGCATAGCGGATTTGACTTATGTAAATGACACCCACAGTGCTTTGTACGAAAACACGGAGCACAGCATTTTTCAGAATACACACATGTCAGACCTGGTGATGAAAAGGAGTATTTTGGCTGTCAGTTATGCAGGACAAACCTTCTCTAGACCAAAGATTAGGTAGCAAACACACAACATGAGAATAATCTTTTTGGGAAGAAGAGACTGTTACCTCCTTTTGCCCAGAAAGTGCATTCCCACTGTCGAAGGCAAAGGGAAAAAATGTCAAAGTAAAATAAGCTAAAAAGAAGACTGAAATGACAAGAAATCAGAGGTTGGTTAAAATATCAGATTTATTAAAAAATGCCTGTCACACATCGTCAGGCAGAGCAATGGCCCCCCTACCCACAAAGTACTCCATATATTGCTCGCGGACCACGCGGGCATTTAGAGGGGGCAAGCCTGGACGTGCCACTTGAAGGGCTGTGAGGTCCGCATTTGGAGGGCCCTCCACATCTGGGCCAACGGGCACCACATAGTTCCTGTTATGTCTTTTGAGGAAGTTGTGCAATATGCAACAGGCAAGAACTATGTGGTTCAGTTTGTATTCCGCCAAGTTAAATGCCGTCAGGAACAGGCAGAAGCGGCTGGCCAGGATGCCAAAAGTGTTCTCCACCACTCTTCTGGCTCTGGACAGCCTGTAGTTGAAGACCCTCTGGTCCGGGGTGAGGGTCCTCATCGGGAACGGCCTCATCACATGGGGAGTCAACGCAAACGCTTCATCTGCGACAAAGACGAAGGGGAGTCCTTCGGCATTCTCCTCTGGAGGTGGCAAGCACAGACTGCCACTTTGGAGACACCAGTAGAACTCTGTGTGCGTAATGGCACCACCATCCGAGATCCGGCCGTTCATCCCCACGTCCACATACATAAATTCATATGTCGCCGACACCACCGCCAACATCACTACACTATTAAACCCTTTATAATTATAATAGTAGGACCCCGAGTTGGGCGGTGGGACGATGCGGACGTGTTTCCCATCAATTGCCCCTCCGCAGTTAGGAAAGTCCCAACGGCTGGCAAAGTGGGAGGCCACAGTCTGCCATTCCTGTGGCGTGGAAGGGAACTGTGGAGTGAAACAAGAAAAAAAAATTAGTCACTTTGCACTTAAACATTGCAAGCAGATTAGACAATCAACATCTTGGAACAAGAGCATTGTATAAAATTGGAGGCTGGAAAGTATTTGCACAGAAAAGTAGAGGCTCCCCTTCACAGATGACTCACCCCCCATCAATCCCCCCACTTCTGATGGGCCATTGGCAATAACTAGGGTTTTGGGGGGGGGGGTTACAGGTAACCCTCTGCACTTCATTGATTGGCAAATGGCTCAATAATGTGTGCTAGTTTGGCCAGACCCTCTGTACTTAACACTATTGGCAGCCCCCAGGAAAGATAAAATAACATTAACCCCCCCCCCCCCCCCACCCACAAAAAAAGGCAAGCACATTGTGACATTATGAAATTAACAAGCAAGCTAATAGGAGGGAAAGAAGACAAAAAAAGAGGAAATGGAAAGTATGGAGGCAGCCCCTTGCACTACATGCTTTGCAGAATTCATCCGTAAAGATGCCCACTATAAAGAGGTAGGTATATAGTGTGTATTGACCTTGGGAAAGGCAGCAGATAGAGGATTGGTACCATCTGACAGAGCAGTTGGGGGAGGGGGTTCATAATGAGTTTGCCCCCCCCCCCCCCACCAAAAACAAATAAAAAAGGGGCTCTACATGAAGTAAACCACACAGCAAACATTTGTGCATATTTTAGGGGGTGTTTGGGGGCAAACAATACTATGCAGCAGACAAAATACATTGCCTAAGTGACTAGGCCATAGGTGTCTATTGGGGCAGAAGAGCATGCTGGGGAGGTAAGTGAAGGGAAAAATGCATGAAGGAGAAAAGGGGCACAGCATATTAGAGCATATTGCAATCATGGTAATTAGGGAAGGAGGTCAAAAATAGAAGACATTAGCAAACAGAGCATACATAGAAGGGAATAGTCAAGTAGAAATGTTACCTTAATATAGTCCTCCTGCAGGACCTGAATGATGGCAGAACAGGTCTCTGGAATAATGATTCCCAGGGCCTGGGGAGAGATACCTGAAGAGAACTTCAAATCCTGAAGACTTCTCCCTGTCGCCAAGTACCTCAACGTGGCAACAAGCCTCTGCTCCGGAGTAATGGCTTGTCTCATGCAGGTATCCTGCCGGCTGATAAAGGGGGTCAGCAAAGCCAAAAGACGGTGAAAATCGGGGTCCGTCATCCTGAGAAAGTTCCTGAAATCATCAGGATTATTCTCCCGGATCTCACGAAGCAAAGGCATGTGCGAGAACTGGTCACGCTGAAGCAACCAATTCTTGGTCCACATACTCCTCGTCACTCTGTTCATGGACGGGTCTTGGGTCAAAGCTAAAAGCCCGACACCAATTCCGCGTACAGCACGAACTCGGCGACGAGTACGCACGGGAAACATCGCTCACAAGGTCACAAAAGGTCGGCTGGTCAGAACGGACAAACAGAAAGCACCGATAAACAGCAAGGCCTGAAAGAACGAACTGAATAGCAGAAACGAGCAGACAATAAGCAGTGCAAATCAAAGCGTCCTATATCAAGATATAGGCCGCAATGACCAACAAATGCGAACTGACTACACGCACTAATAAACAGATACGCACGACAAGCACAAACTGAAGAGCAGTAACGATCTGAGTCAGAAAACTGAGAAGCGCGAATCTTAAGTCACCAAACTTCGACTAACTCTCGATAAACACGGGATCAGCAGAAGGAGCCCAACGGGTGCCTGACGTGGTGCTGAACTTCCCTTTTGTAATCTCGTGGACGACGACTTACGTCACGACGTTCTTCCAGACCGGATATTCCGACAACGTAGTCCGACCGTGTGTACGCAACACCAACATCGGACAAAGTACGACGGACAAAAATCCGACCGACCTGGTCCGCGGATTGTCCGACCGCGTGTGTATGGGGCTTATTGGTCGGGAGCTCCGTGACCCTGGCCGCGGGAGCAGCGGACCCGATCGCCGCTGGTGTCCCGCGATTGGGTTACGGAGCTGAAGAACGGGGAGAGGTATGTGTAAACAAACCTCTCCCCGCCCCCTACTGTAAAAAAAAAGACACAACACGTCACACTGACTCCTCCCCGCCCCCTAGTGGTTAACTCCTTCACTGCCACTGTCATTTACATAGGAATCAGTGCTATTTAAATAGCACTGATTTCTGTATAAATGACAAATGTCCCAAAAATGTGTCAAAAATGTCCGATGTGTCTGCCATAATGTCGCAGTCACAATAAAAATCGCTGATCGCCACCATTACTAGTAAAAAAAAAAATATTAATAAAAATGCTATAAAACTATCCCCTATTTTGTAAACGCTATAACTTTTGCGCAAACCAATCAATAATCGCTAATTGCGATTTTTTTTACCAAAAATATGTCGAAGAATACGTATTGGCCTAAACTGAGAAAAAAAAAAATTTTATATATTTTTTGGGGATATTTCTTATAGCAAAAAGTAAAAAATATTGCATTTTTTTCAAAATTGTCGCTCTATTTTTGTTTATAGCGCAAAAAATAAAAACCGCAGGGGCGATCAAATACCACCAAAAGAAAGCTCTATTTGTGGGAAAAAAAGGACGCCAATTTTGTTTTGGAGCCACATCGCACGACCGCGCAATTGTCAGTTAAATCGACGCAGTGCCGAATCGCAAAAAGGGGCCTGGTCCTTTGGCTGCCAATTGGTCCGGGGCTGAAGTGGTTAAATACATTTAGGCAAGAATCCAGGCCTTTCTTAAAACAATCTACTAAGCTGGCCAGAACCACCTCTGGAGTGAGTCTATTCCACATTTTCACAACTCTTATGCCCCTTACACACGATCAGATTTTCCGATGGAAAATGTTCGATAGGAGCTTTTTGTCGGAAATTTTGACCGTGTGTAGGCACCATAGGACATTTTCCATCTGAATTTCCGACACACAAAATTTGAGATCTGGATCTCAAATTTTCCGACAACAAACTCCGTTCTCGTAAATTCTGATCGTGTGTACACAATTCTGACGCACAAAGTTCCACGCATGCACAGAATCAAGTACGAGACGGAAGGGCTCGGTCTGGTGAAACTACCGTTCGTAATGGAGATAGCACATTCGTCACGCTGCAATTTTTTAAATCTTTTAATGCCGTGCATTCTCTTCTTTAGAATACTAGAATAATGAGGTTGTTTTGCTGCTCATATTTACACAGAGTTCTGACAAACTGATTTCTTTATTATTTCTTGTGATCTCCTGAATATTTTATTTTTTGGTTTTCGTCAGATCTCCATAATAATGTATTTAATTTTGGTTTATAGTGTTTTTTTTATTTTTTTATCAAGATCTCCTTGGATCTCCTTGTTTTTTTTTCTAGTTCTCTCCATAATATTGTTTTTATTTTTTGTGTGTCAAGTTACCACAACACCATTATTTTTCTTGTATTTTTTAACCTCAAGGAGGTTTGGTGTTTGTTTTGGTGTTGGTGTCCCTTGTTAATTTGACATTGTCTTTTTGAAATGTACCTGCCTACTCGCAAACAAACAAACTATTTGAAGTAAAATACATAGGCAGGTATTTGTGAAAAGAAATAGCCATTTATTATGAGTCATAATAAAATAAAGAGGAAAAACTGGTGAAATTGGTGAAGCCTTTGTACCCCAGGGCACACATCAGCTATTTTACACCCAAAATTGGTAGCCTGAAGACTGAACTCAGGCCATCACTTTCTTATCTTACTTCCACTCTTCCTTACACGCTTGCTTCCAGGCTGTGGCTGTGGTGTTGGAGATGTGGCAGGAGGTGGAGGAGGAGCAGGATGGTCCAACTCACACAGGTGTGTTTTGGTTGTGAGTTTGCCCCTCAACCCCTTATTTAGTGTTGTATACATTATTTCCTCACACAAGCATAGGCCCTCCTCCATTTCCTGCATTTTGGTGGTAGTCATGCAGCCACAGGCCTCTTGAGGAGTGGGGGTGGCTCTGAGGGCCGCCTTAGCATCCCGAATTAGCCCAAGCGCTGCCTTCTGCACATTACTCCCCTTCCTGGGCCATTTGGTTGGAAGATGGAGGGGAGGGACCTGGGATTCTGTCAGGCTACTGGGCACGTCCACCTCCTGGCTGCCACTTACCCCCGCCACCTCCTGGCTGCCACTTACCCCCGCCGCCTCCTGGCTGCCACATTCCACATCCTCCGACTGGCTGCCACATTCCACACCCTCCTCCTGGCTGAGGCTTTCCTGTGTATGAAAAAGGGACACAGTTTTAGTATTTTGTTCATCAATTACACACAATTTTCAGCTCAGGACTGTTGCAAATTGAATGTTAACAAATAGAAAAGTAAATAATAATTGTAGTACTAAGGCGCTGGTGTGGTAAATTCCAAACAATCATATAATAAAAGCTGCAAACTAATATCGGTGATCTCTCACTAGTGAAGAATATAAATAAACAAGATTTGTGCGCTAATACCCATATAATGAACACAGTGCCTCTAATGTGTGTGAAAAAAACAACAAAATATGAACTAACATTCACAAACTATGCCGTGAAACCTTATTGTATCAAAACACTGATAAGTAGTGCAGTGAAATGCTGCAGGAACCTCCTATATCAAAAACAAATAATATATCAGAATGAATCATATAAAATAAATAGTACTGTGATGTAAATATATACTGCAATACTGCATGAAACTTCTATTGCAAGGATATGAATTGGCCAACTCGTAGAAAAATATTAAAATATTAAGGTGGATGGTCCCTTCTAATTCTGTTTCACCTAGCAACATGCAGCTCTAAACAAGTAAGAAAGCATGGCAAAATGACTTCATAGTCCAGCATACATCTACCGATCCACCTTGCTCAGGTCTCAGATGACAGACCAATCTAGCTGAGTTATCCTCTTTATCTTACTTTTTCATTCCAAGAAACCCCTTGTCCATGGCTCCCGATTCTCATAGATAAAGAAAAAGAGACAACAATAGTGTGATACTGCTGAGAAAAGGGAATGGGCTCAATGAGCTACAGCCGATACACTCACAAATGCCCTGTCTGGATAAGCATGTAGATCGTGTTGGTAACAGTCAGGCTCACTGACGTCAGCCAAAGGTGTACGATCCCACGGAGAGGCTGTGAGGAGGAGTGAGCCTGACTGTTACCAACACGGCTTCACCAACTCCAGCAGTTTCTCCAGCGCTGCCTGCCTCTTTTTTTTATGATTATAACAGGGGTCAAGTCCTGGGAAAAAAAGTGTAGGAACTCCCACCCAAGATCCACTCCCCCACCAAAAAAAAAAAATTATACGCTCATATACACGAACGCTTCAAAAGTGGTATTTTTCATCCAATTCTCGTATTGTGTGTATGAAGCTTAACTGTTAGTACATAAAAAAAAACAATCCTTCCATAAACATAAATACGGTAATTCTCTGAATAATCAGCATTCATTCAATTGTGCTTCCATGCAAATGTGAACATCATGTTCTGATCTTTATTGGGGAATGTTATTTTGTATATTGAGTGTTTATGTGGTGAGTTTACACTTTTCATTGAACAGAGTTTGGATAACACAGGGTTAAACAGAAAGGTCATAAATTAACTGCACATTATCTGGACAGAATGCTTGGGGACATAGTGATGTGTTCCTGCTTAGGAGATGTATGTTAGCTTGGGGGGCTGCAAACTCTGCAGGGCTCCAACACACACTCGCTGCTATTCCAACCCTTCACATATTTCCACATAAACTTCCCTCCTGGCATTAAACTTTGCCAGGTATTGTGCTCAGCTTACCACCCCAAACTGATGTTCCTCCCTCAGCTCACCTCTCTCCCATGCATGTCCTGTGAGCAGAATAGCTGTGCTCCTCCTCTGGGTTCTCTCATCATATGGCACTGAAGATAGAGGAGGGGGGGATTCAGCGGGACACACAGAGCAAGTATGCAGGCGACTTGGGGGGGAGGATGAGGAGACAGAAAATCAGAAGGGGCCGGCGGGAAGGAGTGCATCACGAGAGGTCTGACTAAATGCAATCTCTTAGCAGCAGGGACCTGATCTACCCCTCAGCTAGCTGTGATTGACAGGTATATTGAAGTGCAAGCTGTCATAGGGCCCCCTACTGGCAATGCCTGAATGGTCAGTCCACCCCTGGTGTGCGTCACTTACTATTGCAAGCTGTGTCGGCGGCTGCTGGTGTAGCACCTGCCACACAGCTCGCATACTTCAAAGTCTTGCAGGACACGGCTGCTAAAGGGAACTGAGTTCCTGTTGTGGAAAAAGTACAGGAACTCCGTTCCCATGCGTTCCCACAGGACTTGAGCCCTGGATTATAATGTGGATGTTTCACCTGCCACCGACAGGGCAGCTCCCTGTACTTGTCTATGAATAGGGGGAGGAAATTATGATCATTGAATCCATCCATTTTCTCTGCAAGACACAACACAAGACAAACAGTAATGTCAGGCTAAACTCGCATAATCTTGTCCCAATATAGGCCTTAATCTAGAAAAAGTATAGCCCACTGATGCACCAAGTTAAAATTGTACCTACGTTCTAACGATTGGCACTTCCGATACTCCTTCCTCCGCTCACAGATCGTACGTACGACGCGCACGTGTTACGCTTTCTATACACTGGGCATGCATGAAACTCCGCCCATATTCTTTCTAGTCTATTCCCCACACATTGTCTTTCGGCGCAGTGGGAGAGTGCATGCAGAGGAGAGCAGCAACGAGGAGGACGACGAAAGCCCGGAGCCACAAATGTCCCGATCCAGGAGATTTAAGGCCTTTAACCACTTTAAGACCAGCCTCGTTTTGGATTTTAGGTGTTTACATGTTTAAAACAGTTTTTTTTGCTAGAAAAAAACTTAGAACCCCCAAACATTATATATTGTTTTTTTTCAAACACCCTAGAGAATAAAATGGCGGTCGTTGCAATACTTTTTTTCACACCGTATTTGCGCAGCGGTCTTGCAAGCGCAGTTTTTTTGGAAAAAATTCAATTTTTTGAATAAAAAAAATAAGACAACAGTAAAGTTAGTCCAATTTTTTTATATATTGTGAAAGATAATGTTACGCCGAGTAAATTGATACCTAACATGTCACGCTTCAAAATTGCGCCCGCTCGTGGAATGGCATCAAACTTTTACCCTCAAAAATCTCCATAGGCGACGTTTAAAAAATTCTACAGGTTGCATATTTTGCGTTACAGAGGAGGTCTACGGCTATAATTATTGCTCTTGCTCTACCGATCGCGGCGATACCTCACATGTGTGGTTTGACCACCGTTTTCATATGCGGGCGCTACTCAAGTATGCGTTAGATTCTGCGCACGAGCTCGTCGGGACGGGGCGCTTTAAAAAAAAAATTTTTTTTGTTTTTCTTATTTATTTTTCTTGATTTTATTTATTATTACACTGTTTTTTAAAAAAAAAAAAAATTGGCTCACTTTTATTCCTATTACAAGGAATGTAAACATTCCTTGTAATAGAAAAAAGCATGACAGGTCCTCTTAAATATGAGATCTGGGGTCAAAAAGTCCTCAGATCTCATATTTGGACTTCAATGAAAAAAAAAAAAAAAAAAAATTTTTCATTTAAAAAAATGACATTTGAAAATTCCTCTTTAAGAGGTATTTGCGGAAGTGACGTTTTTGACGTCGCTTCCGCCCTCCTATGGTATAGAGATGAGTGGCGGCCATCTTAGCGTCACTCATCTCTAGACACAGGAGGAGAACGGACCCGATCGCCTCCGCCGCTGCCGACGGTTCCGGTAAGCGGCGGAAGGCGCGGGAGAGCGGCGGGAGGGGGGGCACCTCTCCCGCCGCCGATAACGGTGATCTTGCGGCGAGTCCGCTGCGATGACCACCATTATCGGACAGCCGACCGGCGCCTGAAGAGATGGATACCTCGGTTGTGGCAGCAGCTGCTGCCGTTACCGAGATATCCCTCTTCAAAAAATGGACGTACATCGTCGTGCGCCGGTCGGAAAGTGGTTAATATGTCCTTTGGTGAGATGGTGGACATATTGAAGAGGGCCGGCTATGACAGGAAGCATGGATCGTACCCAAACCCAAAAGTGAGAAAGGCCAAAATCATGGCTAAAGTTGTGAAGAGTCTGCGCCAGAATTTTGGGGTACAGCGATCCAAGGATCAACTGAGGAAACAATGGTCAGACCTCAAATTGAGGGAGCACGATCGGTACAGAAGAATCAAGAGAGTTCTTAAAAAAAGTATTTGTTGTGTGTTCCTATTCTTCCTATTACGTTTGTGCTGCTCCATGTGCTTTTCTTTATACTGTTGTACAGTTTAAAATGGCAACTTTCAGGTTCGTGGGCACAGTAATTGTTCGTAGGAAACATTGTTCGCCAACTAATACAATGTTTTTGGCAGATGCAGGTTAACTACATTTGTTCAGCCCTATTTGTATTCAAAGAAGTTTATTACATTGTTGTCTAGATGGGTTTGTAACTAGAATGAAATGCAAACTTGATTCAGTGTAAGGAGAGGACACTCAGCAGCTGTTTACACATCTGGACGCAGGAGCACTAGTGTGGGACACCAGAACAAACGTTTTAGGGTGTCCCGCACAGGTGCTCCAGTGGATACTAGGAGTGTCTCCATGTGTGAAATTTGACCAAAACATGTATTCCAGCTTTAAATGGCTGATGTTAGTGGCTCCTTTTCCTGCCACCGCCACTAGGTCCTCTAGACCCAACTCAAAACTTTGTATTTACCCTCACTTTCATTCCGGGTGACACTGATGATCAGGACAATAAGAGAGAGTTAACCTCCCCAACAAAGACACAGGCAGCGATAAAAACCTGACAGTAGTTCTAATTCTTGGAAGAGAAACAGAAGGCGCCACTCTAAGTGCAATAAATAGTGGAAATCTTCAATGTAAAGGGTTAAAAATAGCTGTACTCACAAAAGTACTATGTCCAAGGGCGTGTGAAACTGAGATGGTGAGCTGGGTGTCCATGGAGGGTGTAGAACAAGCGATTTCCGTATCCTGGAGGTGCTGTCTTGTTGCTAAAAACGAGCTGGGGCATCCACTGCTGACACTTCCTGGTCAGTGGAGCGCACACCAGCAACCAGGTGGATCGGTTTACTTCCGGGGGCAGGAGCCGGTCTCGTCAAATAGGCAAACGTTTTCAGAGCATGCGCTCTTTCCTCAGGCCTAACAGGGGCAGTGATTGTGCTTGGTTTATGTGGGAGATGGTCTGCTGTGATTGGATACTAGTTTTTGTATTGGGATGGTGGCCAGCAGAGGACACATCGAGTCAGTCACATGACTGGGGCTGGCTCTAAAATGCAAAAGAGCAAACAGGAATGGCGATGGATAGTGCTACACCGGATGGGGGACATCATATTTTTTTTTGTGAGTACAGCTATTTTTAACCCTTTACATTGAAGATTTGCACTATTTATTGCACTTAGAGTGGCGCCTTCTGTTTCTCTTCCCAGTACCTCCAGAGGATTTCTTTGCCGCTTCTTAGATCTTCAAACTGGGCTGCCTTCTAAAAACTTCTGCTATTATTCTCCAAACCATATGACATGGACTGTCACAGAACAATATTTTAAGCTATTGCTTTTTTATTTTGGTGACAATTCACATGCAAGTTTGATTGGCCCATCCTTCCCCTGTGCTTTTTTCCCTTCCCAAAGTTTTATCTCCCCCGTACCTTCCACTAACCCATTTGTTCCCTTCCCAGTAGAAATTAGATGATAAACAGATATTGCCAGAATCAGCGCAAATCCACTCTACCAAATCTGTATGCAGTTCTAATTCTTCACCACTTTATTCAATTCTAAAAAAAAAAAAAATTGCCTTTAGTTATACGTAAGTAAATAAAAATGATTGTCCCTTGTTGGGACAATGAAATCACTGAGAAATCCCACCTCATAATTTGCTGCATGGTAAAAATGTCTATCACTGCAGGGACACACCAGTGGTGGCTGGTGCTCTATTTTTTTGGGGGGGTGGCAAACAAGCCACCCGACCCCCCCCCTTTCATTCGGTTGGTCAAACCCCCCCGTCACTCAGTCGATCGTCAAACAAACACCCCCATTGTTTGCTCATCCACCCATCAGCCCTGCTCTTACCCCATCCAGGTCACGGGCAGCTTCGGCAGTTTCCCCTGCATCACCTCCTTGGCGCTTCCCCCCTGCTCCTGGCCAATACAGTCGTGTCTCCTCTCGGTCTCCTCCAGGAAGTGGGTCTTAAGTTGAAGCAGGAAGACAAAAGCGAATATTAATTTGCTATTGTCACACAACTCCTCTGTGCTCTGCGCCCTGAGCCCACCCTTTTTTTGAAGCCAATTAGAGCCTCAAACTCTAATCACGTGCTTCAACAACAACTAAAAAACATTGAAATCCATGCGTTCAGGCCCATACATGTAGATTAGGGGCCAGGCGCATGTATTAGGGGGGCGGCGCCCCTGTGCCCCTAATGAAGTGGCTGCCACTGGGACACACAGGAAACATGTGTTCCCTATGTGTCCCATTTACACTGAAATGCACCCTAACGCTGCAGCATGCTTAGATAAAATGCAATCATGCTACATTTTAACCGCAGCGCACCCGGCCAAAATGCACTGCAATGTCGGGCAGCGCAGCATCAGCACCTGCCAATAAAGTGAATGAAGTGTACATTTTGTACACTTCAAATAAAGCTTGTATAAAACAAAAAAAAAAGAGCAGTGCAATGCCCTAAATCACGCATAACACTGCCCCCCTTTTCTGGCTTGTATTGTGTGAATTCGCCCATACCTGTCAATGGATTTATATTTCTATTCATCCAGTCATGAGATTCACACAGCTCTGCCAACCAGAACAGCCCAAAGTAGAAGGCCTGATTTTTCTCTGCTGTAGTTAATTAACACTTACAGATCTGCCTGTAATTGGACAGTGAAAGTGAAGGGGCAGACTGATTAACTAAGCTCTCTGTCACTTTGCTCTCTCCTCCTTTAGCTTGTCTCTTGTTAACACATGAGCACAGCAACACAACTGGGAGATCCATTGCATTCCTTTCTCCTCTCTGATTACCGAGCTGCATTTATTTGTGTCTTTTATATCTGTCTGGAGTTAATATGTAAATTGCAGCCTGTACGTGACCTGGTAAAGGTTTGAAGGCCTCACTGTTTTATTCCTTGAGATATTAGATTCCCCGGTGTTAAGAAGTACATTTAGATGTATTATATTAAAAAAAAAAAAAAAAAAATTGATTTGTGCTTCATGAAAAGATTGCAGAGTATAGAGAAAAAAATAGGGTGGGTACAGACATGCCTGAAGAAGTGCGCAGGAATCTTGTATATCTCACCAAAAGACCTTTATTATATTCTACTGCTAACTTGTGTCATATTGAACATATAGATACAAACATTTAAATTACAATGGGCCACAGTTACAAATGGTAAATGGCAAATAAGGTGAATAAAGGCTGTATGTTTAATAACACATCCAACACTCCAAGATACAGCCTGATACAGTAGTACAACCTGGCACAAAACTATTTTATGTGGTGGCAGGTCTTGACCTACTATAAACATAGCTCCCGATTTTGGTCTAATCTATGTAGTTGTTTATAAAATGCACTTTTTATCTTTCAAAAAGTGTTTCACAGCGCTAAACCTTTCATCCAATTTCTAAATTGCTGCATTTGTAAATTTCAAAAGCCAATATAAAGTAATAGTAGTGGTAAAGAAAAACACTTGTGAGTTTAACCAATCGTTTTTTGTATACCGTATTTATCGGCGTATAACACGCACTTTTTCCCCCTTAAAATCGGGGGAAAGTCGTGGGTGCGTGTTATACGCCGATACCCAAAAAAAAATGACAAAAATCGGTTGCGGCGCCGAAAAATGGCGACCGCGGCCGAAAAAGGCCGAACCGCGCCCGAAAAAGGCCGGAAAAAGCCGAAGCGCGGCCGAAAAAGGCCCGGAAAAAGCCGAAGCGCGGCCGAAAAAGACCGAAGCCGGCTGTTCAGCTCCGCTCGTAGTCCCGCCTCCCTGCGCTCGCTTCCGAAACAGCAGGGAGGTGGGACTCCGAGCGGAGCTGAACAGTCGGCTCGGTCTTTTTCGGCCGCACTTCGGCCTTTTTCGGCCGCGGTTCGGTCTTTTTCGGCCGCGCATGCGCGGTATTTCTCGCGGCGGGAAATTTAAATGATGGCGAACTGCAAATGACACTAGGAAGCTGCAAATGACGCCGGGCAAGCTACAAATGACGCCGGGCAAGCTACAAATGACGCCGGGCAAGCTACAAATGACGCCGGGCAGGTTGCAAATGACGCCGGGCAGGTTGCAAATAACGCTGGGCAGGTTGCAAATGACGCTGGGCAGGTTGCAAATGACGCTGGGCAGGTTGCAAATGACGCTGGGCAGGCTGCAAATGACGCTGGGCAGGTTGCAAATGACGCTGGGAAAGGCTGCAAATGACGCTGGGAAAGGCTGCAAATGACGCTGGGAAAGGCTGCAAATGACGCTGGGAAAGGCTGCAAATGACGCTGGGAAAGGCTGCAAATGACGCTGGGAAAGGCTGCAAATGACGCTGGGAAAGGCTGCAAATGACGCTGGGCAAGCTGCAAATGACGCTTAAATGTAAGTTTTTTTTTTTCCCTAAACTTCTCTCCTAAAACTTTTTTTCCTTAAAATTCCCTCCTAAACTTGGGGTGCGTGTTATACGCCGGTGCGTGTTATACGCCGATAAATACGGTAATTCTCCTTTAACCCCTTCAGATCCGTGCTATAGCCGAATGACGGCTACAGCGCAGATCTGCTTTACCGGGAGGCCGTCAATAGACATCCTCTCCTTTGCACGCTCTCCGCACGCCTTACCACGTGATCAACTGTCAGTCAATGACAGCTGATCACGTGATGTAAACAGAAGATCGGTAATCGTTTTTTTTTTTTCTTATCACGCTGACAGTGTGAGGAGAAAAAAAAGCCGACCACCGGCTTCTGTGCAAGGGTCGCCACATATGTGCCCACCAGTACCGCCTGCCAGTGCTACCTGCCCACATTGCCACGAATCAGTACACACCAGTATATAGGTGCCAACAATCAGTGCCACCTATCAATGCCCACAATTTCCACCTATCAATGCTCACCAGTGGTGCCAATCAGTGCCTTATCAGTGCCACCTAGCAGTGCTGCCCATCCCTGTCACCTACCAGTGCCAATCGGTGCCCATCACTGCCACCTATTAGTGCCCTTCAGTGCCACCTATCAATCCCCCTCAGTGCCGCCCATCAGTACCACCCATCAGTGCCCACCAATGCCACCTATCAGTGACCATCAGTGCCACCTCATCAGTGCCCACCAGTGCCGCCTATTAGTGCCCATCAGTGCTGCCTGAAAAGTGCCCATCAGTGCCACCTTATGAGTGCCCATCAATTCAGCCATCAGTTTTGCCTCATCAGCGTACATCAATGAAGGAGAAAAATTACCTGTTTGCAAAATTTATTAACAAAATATAAAACGGTTTTGAATTATTTTTTTTAAATTTTGGTCTTTTTAACAAAAAATAAAAAACCCAGAGATTATCAAATACCACCAAAACAAAGCTCTATTTGTGGGGAAAATTTTATAAAAATCTCATTTGGATACAGTGTTGTATGACCGCACAATTCTCATTCAAATAGTGACAGCGCTAAAAGCTGAAAATTGGTCTGGGCAGAAAGGGGGTTTAGGTGCCTAGCAAGCAAGTGGTTTAGGGGGAGCGTGGCAGGGGATGTGTCCTATGCCTACATACATTTTCTAATAGGTGTCCCTCGTTCCCATCTTAAAAAAGTTGAGAGGTGTGCTATAAGTCATTAATTAGCTTGATTTCATTAACTTTCTGTATGTGTAAGGATGTATTCCAGAAAAGTAAAGTCAGTATGCAGATTGCTGATGGAATCTAAAAAACACTTACATTTTTATAATCCCATAACAATTGCTTAAACTTCACGTCACTTGACTTGAGTTTAGCATCTTTTTGGGGCATAGGTTTATTTTCTCTTCCACCATAGGTCAGCTGTTGGTCTTCTACTTCCCACAGTTAACAGCTATGTTTTTCTACAACACTGATTTTCTAAGGCTAGCTGCAGGGGGTCCCCGACTTACAAACATCCGACTTACAAACCACACTTACACACGCTCGGACAATCCGCGGACCAGGTCGGTCGGACTTTGTCCGACGTACTTTGTCCGATGTTGGCGTTGCGTACACACGGTCGGACTACGTTGTCGGAATATCCGGTCCGGAAGAACGTCGTGACGTAAGTCGTCGTCCACGAGATTACAAAAGGCAAGTTCAGCACCACGTCAGGCACCCGTTGGGCTCCTTCTGCTGATCCCGTGTTTATCGAGAGTTAGTGGAAGTTTGGTGACTTAAGATTCGCGCTTCTCAGTTTTCTGACTCAGATCGTTACTGCTCTTCAGTTTGTGCTTGTCGTGCGTATCTGTTTATTAGTGCGTGTAGTCAGTTCGCATTTGTTGGTCATTGCGGCCTATATCTTGATATAGGACGCTTTGATTTGCACTGCTTATTGTCTGCTCGTTGCTGGTATTCACTTCGTTCTTTCAGGCCTTGCTGTTTATCGGTGCTTTCTGTTTGTCCGTTCTGACCAGCCGACCTTTTGTGACCTTCTGAGCGATGTTTCCCGTGCGTACTCGTCGCCGAGTTCGTGCTGTACGCGGAATTGGTGTCGGGCTTTTAGCTTTGACCCAAGACCCGTCCATGAACAGAGTGATGAGGAGTATGTGGACCAAGAATTGGTTGCTTCAGCGTGACCAGTTCTCGCACATGCCTTTGCTTCGTGAGATCCGGGAGAATAATCCTGATGATTTCAGGAACTTTCTCAGGATGACGGACCCCGATTTTCACCGTCTTTTGGCTTTGCTGACCCCCTTTATCAGCCGGCAGGATACCTGCATGAGACAAGCCATTACTCCGGAGCAGAGGCTTGTTGCCACGTTGAGGTACTTGGCGACAGGGAGAAGTCTTCAGGATTTGAAGTTCTCTTCAGGTATCTCTCCCCAGGCCCTGGGAATCATTATTCCAGAGACCTGTTCTGCCATCATTCAGGTCCTGCAGGAGGACTATATTAAGGTAACATTTATACTTGACTATTCCCTTCTATGTATGCTCTGTTTGCTAATGACTTGTATTTTTGACCTCCTTCCCTAATTACCATGATTGCAATATGTTCTAATATGCTGTGCCCCTTTTCTCCTTCATGCATTTTTCCCTTCACTTACCTCACCAGCATGCTCTTCTGCCCCAATAGACACCTATGGCCTAGTCACTTAAGCAATGTCTTTTGTCTGCTGCATAGTATTGTTTGCCCCAAAACAGCCCCTAAAATATGCACAAATGTTTGCTGTGTGGTTTACTTCATGTAGAGCCCCTTTTTTTTTGTTCTTTTGGTGGGGGGGGGGGGGGGGCAAACTCATTAGGAACCCCCTCCCCCAACTGCTCTGTCAGATGGTACCAATCCTTTATCTGCTGGCTTTCCCAAGGTCAATACACACTATATACCTACCTCTTTATAGTGCGCATCTTTAGGGATGAATTCAGCAAAGCATGTAGTGCAAGGGGCTGCCTCCATACATTCCATTTCCTAATTTTTTGTCTTCTTTCCCTCCTATTAGCTTGCTTGGTAATTTAATAATGTCACACTGTGCCTGCCTTTTTTGGGGGGGGGGGGGGGGAAATGTTATTTGATCTTTCCTGTGGCCTGCCAATAGTGTTAAGTACAGAGGGTCTGGCCAAACTAGGCCACATTATTGAGCCATTTGCCAATCAATGAAGTGCAGAGGGTTACCTGTCCCCCACCCCCCCCCCCAAAACCATAGTTATTGCCAATGTCCCATCAGAAGTGGGGGGATTGATGGGGGGGTGAGTAATCTGTGAAGGGGAGCCTCTACTTTTCTGTGTAAATACTTTCCAGCCTCCAATTTTATACAATGCTCTTGTTCCAAGATGTTGATTGTCTAATCTGCTTGCAATGTTTAGGTGCAAAGTGACTAATTTTTTATTCTTGTTTCACTCCACAGTTCCCTTCCACGCCACAGGAATGGCAGACTGTGGCCTCCCACTTTGCCAGCCGTTGGGACTTTCCTAACTGCGGAGGGGCAATTGATGGGAAACACGTCCGCATCGTCCCACCGCCCAACTCGGGGTCCTACTATTATAATTATAAAGGGTTTAATAGTGTAGTGATGTTGGCGGTGGTGTCGGCAACATACGAGTTTATGTATGTGGACGTGGGGATGAACGGCCGGATATCGGATGGTGGGGCCATTACGCACACGGAGTTCTACTGGCGTCTCCAAAGTGGCAGTCTGTGCTTGCCACCTCCAGAGGAGAATGCCGAAGGACTCCCCTTCGTCTTTGTCGCAGATGAAGCGTTTGCGCTGACTCCCCATGTGATGAGGCCGTTCCCGATGAGGACCCTCACCCCGGACCAGAGGGTCTTCAACTACAGGCTGTCCAGAGCCAGAAGAGTGGTGGAGAACGCTTTTGGCATCCTGGCCAGCCGCTTCCGCCTGTTCCTGACGGCATTTAACTTGGCGGAATACAAACTGAACCACATAGTTCTTGCCTGTTGCATATTGCACAACTTCCTCAAAAGACATAACAGGAACTATGTGGTGCCCGTTGGCCCAGATGTGGAGGGCCCTCCAAATGCGGACCTCACAGCCCTTCGAGTGGCACGTCCAGGCTTGCCCCCTCTCAATGCCCGCGTGGTCCGGGACCAATATATGGAATACTTTGTGGGTAGGGGGGCCATTGCTCTGCCTGACGATGTGTGAGAGGCATTTTTTAATAAAGCTGATATTTGAACCAACCTCTGATTTCTTGTCATTTCAGTCTTCTTTTTAGCTTAGTTTACTTTGTCATTTTTTCCCTTTGCCTTCGACAGTGGTAATGCACTTTCTGGGCAAAAGGAGGTAACAGTCTCTTCTTCCCAAAAAGATTATTCTCATGTGTGTTTGCTACCTAATCTTTGGTCTAGAGAAGGTTTGTCCTGCATAACTGACACCCAAAATACTCCTTTTCAGCACCAGGTCTGACATGTGTGTATTCTCCAAAATGCTGTGCTCCGTGTTTTCGTACAAAGCACTGTGGGTGTCATTTACATAAGTCAAATCCGCTATGCTCTACAAGTGCATTGAAAAAGTTCCCTGGGAAAGGAAATTGCAGTGCAAAGTGGATTTGCCTTTAGTAAATAACACCCATTGCCCCCCATATCCTTTACATTTTACATACATAATGCATTGTTTTATTTAAATAAGGAAGCCACACATTTGGAAAAATAAAAAAGTTTACTTGGAAAACATTCACAAGTGCGTTTACAATCTTCACGCCAAAACTGACAACATCTTGGTTATTTACAACATTATTTACAAAGATTACGCAATTGGTAAAACCAGGCATGGAGCTAAGCAGAACCTATGAAGTAGGAAAGTTCAACTTTGTAAAGTGAAGACAAGATCAGACATGACTATATGTTCAAAGTGTGTTTGATCTTGCCTTCATCACATGGGGGGGTCACCCCCGAAAAGTGGAAATTTGGAACATGCACACAATTTGGTTCTGAAAATGGTCATTAGATGGTAAAACACATGCCTAGAAGCTTCAAAAGTGCCATTTTCCATCATGGGGATGAATGGACGTTTTTTGGGGGTGCAACCCCTTCACCACAACCACTTTCGTAGTTCGTAAAGTGTTTGCACCCCCAAAAAAACGTTGCCATTCATCCACCATGATGGGAGCTAGCACATGTGGACACAATGTGTGCATGTTCCAAATTTCAGACAGTTTTTAAGTTGCAAATGTGTTCAGAAGCTGGCACAAATGTGTGTAAATTACTTGTTGCTTTTTCATATTTTTCCTAAAACATCAATGATGTTCTTCAATTTTTGTTGAACATCATTGATGTTTTGCTTTATGTAATCTAGATCTCTATTGCAGACCATTATCTCTCCGATGAGTACGTGGGCACTCTCTGTGGTAAAGTGCGATTTTTCTTCCACAACATCCACGTCACCTAAAAACCACAAACAAACAAAAATGGGGTGTTGGAAATGAGGCAGCCATACATGGATTAGCTTACCAGTAGCTGTGTTCTCCCACACTCACCTGTTGTGGTGACAATTTCTCCAAGTTCGATGATCTCTCCTCCTCCTCCTCCTCCTCCTCTGCTTCTGCTCTTTCCCCTTTTTTGGTAGGTGTTGGTTTGGGGGTTTCCTCAGACGGCCCAAGTTTTCGCTCCCCTATGAGAATGTCCAAAAGGAAGATTTAGCAACACAAGCTATTGAGGGCAGAAATAGGAAATGACAAACATTGCTTGAAAGTGACGGACACTATTTTAGTTTGGCCAGTTACAAATGTCAACTACATGAATGAAGTCACTTTGTAAAGGTGCTAAACTGACTAGCTTTTTGGTAGAAGTTTGTGTGATGGAGACCCCCCTCTAGTATCCACTGGAGCACATGTGTGGAAAAGCATAATAAAAAGGGGGTTTGGGTGTCCCAGCACTAGTGCTCTAGAGTCCAGATGGGTAAACAGCTACTGAGTGACCTCTCCTTTACATTGAATAAATTGGCTTTACATTCTTGATGACATTTCTAGTGAGAACAAACTTCCTTTCCCCAAAAAAACACCAAACATCGTATTATAAGTGGCCGAACGATCGAGGTTGCGTACGATCGAATGCACACACACACGACCATGACAGTGGCAGAAAGATCGAGGCTGAGTACGATCGAATGCACAGACGAACCTGAAAGTGGCCATTTTGGAATGTACAACTTGGTAAAAATCAAAACACAATGGAGCAGTATGCAAGCAAGAAATCAAACACAAAACACAACTACTTACTTTTTTGAAGAATTCTCTTGATCTTTCTGTACTGATCGGCCTCCCTCAGTTTCAGGTCTGACCAGCGTTTCCTGAGTTGCTCCTTGGATCGTTGTACCCCAAAATTATTGTACAGCCTTCTCACAACTTTAGACATGATCTTGGCCTTGCGGACATTGGGGTTGAGGTAAGGCCCATACTTCCCATCATAGTCGCTCCTCTTTAATATGTCCACCATCTCCAACATTTCTCCAAATGACATATTGGAGGCCTTGAATTTCAGGTTCCGGGATCGGGACGTTTCTGCCTCCGGACTTTCCTCGTCCTCCTCCTCGTTGGTGGGATATTTGTGGCGCACCTGCTGTGTCCCCGCCATGTGCTCTCCCCACTACGCCGTAAAGAGAAGGGGTGGGGAATAGACGAGAAAGATCGTCAGGGGCGGGCGGAGTTTGAAGCATGCGCAGTGTATATAAAACGTCACACGCCTGTGTCGTAGCCACGATCTGGGAGACGAGGGGAGAGAAAACTCACACGAGACGATCGCTACAAACGAAGGTACAATTTAACGTTGGTACATAACTAGCCTAGACTGATTTGAACTTGAGGCTTCTTTATGGAGAAGATTAGGAGAGTTTAGCCTGACATAATTTATAGGGTTTGGTGTGTTGTTGTGTCTTGCAGAGATTGATATGAAGGGATTCAACGACATGAGTTTTCTCCCCCTCTTCATTGCCAAATACAGGGATTTTCCCATATTGTGGCAGGGTATACACCCACATTACACCAACAAACCAAAGAGGCACGCAGCCCTGGAGGAACTTGTGGAATTTGTCAAGCCAAGGTTCCCCACGGCAACTGTTGATGATATTAGAAAGAAAATTGGCAGCCTGAGGAGTGCGTATATCAGGGAGAGGAAGAAGGTCGTGAAGTCTGAGGAAACTGCAACTTCAGCAGATGAGGTCTATGTCCCCAAGCTCTGGTACTATCAGAGTCTCCATTTTCTGAAGGACCAGGCTGATGTCACGGAGCCAACCTCAACTCCTCCTTCCACGCTTCCTTGCGCACAGCCCACCCCTGATGAGGCTTCCGAGGAGCAACCTGGGCCTTCCAGTCTGGAAGAGGTGGAGGAGCCCAGCTTGTTCCAGGTATAGTAGTTTTGTTACCATTTAGGGGAATAATGAATGATGTTCACTTAATTCAGGATCGCCAATTGCTTAGTTCCTAACGTGTTTGACATATCAACAGACAGTGGTGTGGGAGACATTTGGGGCCAGAATCTAAACTGCTGGGCTGAGAATTGTATGGTTTTCTATTTGTAAACATTTTGCACCAGTCACTAGATGAGAATTGTGTGTGTTTGATGAACAAATAACTGAAACTATGTCCCTTTTTCCTACACAGGAAGACCTCAGCCAGGAGGTGGCTGTGGAAGGTGGCAGTCAGGAGGTGGCTGTGGAAGGTGGCAGTCAGGAGGAGGCAGGGGTTAGTGGCAGCCACCAGCTGGGTAGTGGCAGCCAAGAGGGGGCTAGGCCTCGGAGCCTGACTGACACCCAAACCCCTCCCCTCCGCCCTCCGTACAAAAGGGCGAGAAGGGGGGGTTATGCGGCACAGTCAGCGCTCCGGATGATCAGAGAGGCTTCAGCCTCCCTACATGCCACACCCGCCGACGAGGAGACCTTTGGCTCGGTGGTTGTCACAAAAATGATGGGTATGGAGGTGGGGCAACGCAACATGTGTGAGGGGCTCATCCTCCATGTCCTAAATAAGGGTAGGGCTGGGGAGATGAGCCCAGTCACACATGTTTGCCATAGCTACCATGCTCCGCCTCCTCCTCCTCCTCCTCCTCCTTCTGCCACCCCACCAGCACGACAGCCACAGCGTGCAAGGAAGCGTGGAAGGAAGACCTGAGAGTGACGACCTGGAATCAGTCTGGTCTGAGAGAAGATGGAGCCTCTTGTAGTACCAGAGCCTGGGGACCTAGATGGCATCTGCTGCAGTTCCGGATACTTTGGACTTCACGACCAGATTGCACTCCCCTTAATATACGTACTCCTCAGGCCCCCAATTTTCTACGCTTGGACAATGATGGTTGCCGTGGGGGGCCAAGACTTTGCAAATTCCCCAAGTTTCACCATGGCTGCGTTCCTCTTTGGTTTGTTGGTGTGACCTAAATAAAGGTTTTTTTGATTTGAAATAATCATTGACTATTGTGTTTTACTTTGCTACAATGACAGTTTTTCTTTGAGTAGGCTGGTACATTTCACTAATCCTAAAGTAGAATTAACAAGGGGCAACAACAACAAACAACCTCCTAGTAAATTTAAGCAAGAAATACAAATGTAAATAATGTGTTTTTGGTAATTTGAGACACACAACCCCCCTCCAAAAAAAAAAAAAAAAAAAACATTCAAATATGTATTCCCAAAAAAAAAAAAAAAAAAAAGACAAATCATGGTAAAAAAATAAAAAAGATTCTTTTCCGTTCAGAGTAAAAAAAAACATGTAGTGTATAAATGCTGCAAAGTAATAAAGAAGTAAGTTTGTGAGAAGTGCGGGTGAATAGGAGCAGCTAAAACATGTCATTCTTGTTGCATTGTAAAGAAAAAGAGAATGCGCTGCATTAAAGACATTTTAACATTGCAGCGTGACGAATGTGCTGTGTCGATTAGGAAAGGTAGTTTTACCTGACCGAGCGCTTCCGTCACAGAATTTCTTCTGAGCATGCGTAGCACTTTGTCCGTCGGACAAGCGTACACACGCTCGGATTTGGTGTGATCGGACCGGGTTGACGGGAAATCTTTCCAGCAGGAGATAAGACTTTGTCCGACGGACAAACCGACGAACACTGTCCGATGGTGCATACACACGGTCTGATTTTTCAACAACCTTGTCCGATCGGACCAAATTGATGAAAAAGTCCGACCGTGTGTACCGTGTGTATGGGGCTTAAATCTTCTGAACAGGGGCACAGACAGCAAAACAAATGTTACAGGGGTGATAACCCTTCTCTATGTTATCTAAAAGGCTTAAAAATAGTTTTTTGTAACCCGGGGACCCCCTGTAAAAGGCATCCCTATCACATATTACTTCCACAGCAGGAATTATGCAGCACATAGAAACAAAAGTAAAATAGAAACAAACTCCAATACTGATATTTAATTCTACTGTCAGGTTTATTAAATATTTAAAAAAGAAGATAAATACCAATGCAGCTGGAGGTGTGAGTTTTCATTCATTTAATAAATCTGGTGGTATTTCAATATTTACCATACTAACACAGTTAGAAACACAATCCCAGATGCAATTAGAATCAAGTTAAAACAGCAAGAAGCAGGTTTACAGAATCAGAATCATACTTCTATAACCAGAAAAGAAAAAAGGTTAGAAAATAAGAATCAGAACTAAGTTCTGGGTAAATAGACCCGGAATGGGTGATCTGTAAGCACTACATGCACTGTACCACCAATAAAACTATGCAGGCAATTCTGGGGGCCTTAATTCGGATGCAGTCATATGTCCCTGGGAAGACAAACTGGAACCTTTTTTTGTACAGGAGACTATATCACACACTGGCTGACAACAGTATATAGTTCAGGTTACTGAATGATACAGCTGTAGGACCTTCAACCCTGGGCCTTGAACTGTGTTGGATATTCAGAATGCTGTCCCTGACCTTTTCATGTGATGCTCCGCTGCAAGCTGTCTCTCTGAAAAAATCAAGGGTGAGAAATTTGGTAACCTTTTGAGGAAGCTTTGATTAAGAGCCTTTCAGAAAATAAGTATGCTAACCATATGGATTTAGGTAGCCACCAGTTACTGAAGTTGACCACCAACGGGTGAAAATATGAATTTCTCAGTGGGTAGGCTTTGTGAGTTGAATGAGTTGAATAAACAAGTGCACCTTTATGGTCTTTTTTCTTCATATAACTGCTTGAACATTCACTTGAACTGTCAGTCCTAAAATATACTATAGTTAACCTCCCTGGGGGTATGATTCTGTCTGGAATTTTGTACCAAAAGCGGTACAATTATTTTGCATGTAAATTTGATGCTATGTATTATAGGCCTGCAATTAGTAATTACTTACTTAAACCTGACCAAACAAGACTCTAGTAGACATCCCAGATGTGATAAAGTTTGAAACACAAAATCATGATTTTAAATTTTTAAATAATATAATTTTATTCAATAATGTAATACAAACTAAAGAAATTTGTCAAACAAAGAAAATTCAATAAACATCCTGAGTGTGATAAATTTTGAAACAAGGTATAGCACACAGTCCGACGTCACAATCCGGACAATGGAACCTGCTTTCTTTTCGGATTTTTTTTCCCTTGTCATCTCTGTTTCAACAGCAAACCACGCACATCCTGGTAGGTGTTGCCTTTTTTGCGGTTGGCGGTATGTAGTCCATAAAGTGACAACCTGTTAGGCATTCTGGGTTGGCAACACCAACAGCACGTCGTCCAGGTCTGTTCACAGCTACTGATGGCATCTGGTGTTTGACAAAAATCTGCTCAGTCACCTTCCAGATAAAATCTGAATGAACAAGAGGCTTGTCACTCTCGGCTCTGTACAATATATACGCATTCCAAAGGCATTGTTCCAGAAGATGCCTGAAAATCTTTTTATAATATTTTTTTTGTTGTTTGCGCATAGTCGGATAAAAGGTCATTGCCTGATCGCCTCGGTCGACACCTCCCATAGTGCAATTATAGTCTATCACGACTTGCGGCTTCAGCACATCTTTCCCACCTTTTGCATGGACCATGGCAGTGGAGGTATTGTGCACAGTGCTCATGAGACACACGTCCTTCTTGTCTCGCCAACGCATTGCCATCATCTTACCCTTCTGCCAGGCAACCATTTCTCCGGTTTTTATTTTTTTCTTGGAAAACATAGATGGCATGTCACGTCGGTTAGGCCTAACTGTACCATACGCATCAGTCTTGTTTTGTATCAAAACCTCAAACAGTTCCGGCGACGTATAGAAATTGTCCATGGTCAAGCAATATCCCTGGTTCAGTAATGGCTCCAGCAGTGTTAGGACAGATGATGTGGCCATCCCATAGTCACTGTACCTGGGGTTGAACTTCGTGCCTTTACCGGTGTAAATGACCGAATTCCATATGTACCCAGTGGATGACTCGGATGACTATGATTTGATGCCAAACCGCGCTCTTTTGGATGCAATATACTGTATCCAGCTTAGGCGTACCTTGTAGGTCATCAAACTCTCATCCACGCTGACATCCCTTTCTGGCACGTAGGTCCGCTGGAAATTGTTCCCAATAATTTGGCATACCTCCCAGATTTTTTTTTAGTTTGGGCACAGGTTGTGTGGCCTCATCAAACTCTTCATTGTTAGTGAAGTGGAAATATTTCATGATGAGGGAAAAACGGTATTCGGACATCACAGTACCAAAAAACAGAGTGGCCAGTAACTTATTGGTGGTCCAGTACCATTTCTGGCGCGGTTTCCCCACCATCCCCTGAAGAATGATGAGTCACGAGAAACAGCCAGATGTCCTCTTTAGTCACCGGTTCCCACTTTCTGCTTCGGGAAAACCTGGCATGCAGCGTAGCGGATTGCTGCTCTTGGTAGCGATTTGTCTCTGTGACAATTTTTTCAATTACCTCCTCTGTGAGAAATAATTGCAGGTATGCCATAGGTTTGTCACGCTCAACTTCGACCTTCATCCCAGGTGATCCAGTGAAGGGAAATCTTGGGGGCGCTACCTGGTCCGTATCGCACTCAATAGGGCACCAAGTGCGCACATCGCTGATGTCAGGTGCAGGATCATCACCGCTGTCACTTGTCAGTGTCAGATGACAAATCTCCCCATGACTCACTATCGCTCAGTTCTGGGAGCAACCCTGTGTCGCTGTCGCTGTCATTCAACTGCTCCAAAGGCGGTTTTGTAGCGAAATGGCGCTTTTTGGATTCCATCTTCTCAATATTTTATTGGAGGCAAGGGGCACTGGGGCAAGGGGCACTGTATCAGTGAGATCTGAGATGATACAATGTAATCCTCTCAGATTACACTGTATCACCTCTTTTTATATGTGTGTTTGTGTTCAAACTTTTGAAATTCCCTCCCAGTTCCGCTCCCATGCGCCACTGCTGCTCGCAGGGAGCAGAACCAGGAAGTCAGATGCAGTGATCTCACTGGTGATCGCGCCGGCGATCACAGCGGAGCACAGCCGAGGACAGTGGAGGGCATCGCTGGAACCCAGGAGAAGGTAAGGGCTCCGCTGGATGCTCTGCAATGTTACCCCGAGTGTGACTCGGGGTTACCGCTCCTGACAGAAAAAGTCAGACCCGAGTCATGCTTGGGATTACCGCCAGGGAGGTTAAACACTTCCACAAAAACAGCATTAACTGACAACTGTATACAGTAGTTAATCAAAAATAAATCCTTCGAAGAGGGTAGTATATGCAAATATTCTCAGGTTTTGTTGTGCTGAGAAATGATTAAAGGAAATCTTTGAGATGTGTTTCCATGTTGTTATTCCCTGCAGGACACTGAGGTCTTAAAAGCATGCATAGCCAGGTGAATATATATTTCCCTGTATTTGTCTGAAGATGCCCTTATCCACAACCAGACAAGATATTTGAACCTGCAGGGTGAATTAAGCTCTAGCAGAGTCCTCAGAGAACAGAGGAGAAAGCAAGAAAAGTAAAAAGGTTATATTTAAAGTTTGTTCGATTTGCTGGGTATATTGAAATAGAACAATCAGCCTGGCATTCCTAAGTTTAAATCTATATACATAGCGAGAAAGGTCATTTAGTAGAATTACAATTAAATATTTTGTTGTTCTCTAAACAATTGCACATAACCAAATAGGAAAAACAGCAGAACAGTAGATTTGCTGCAAAGAGGAGAGGTGAGTATGGTTACGTTTACATTAGAAAGGGTTAGTGTTAGGGTACATAGAAGATTGTTGTTACACTTCACACCACTGTGGTGTGCAATGCAATGCTACAACACATGGTAATGCACATTACATATGTCGATTTGATGCAGGCCTATTCTTCCTGAAATGCACCCAGACATACCTTCCTAATGCACTTACATTGCAGCATAGCCCAACTGTGGCAATGCAGTGAAGTGCACTGTGATGCACTGATGAAAATTCTGCATGTATACAAAGTATGTAAGCAGACTGCCCATCCAGCATGTGCAGCAGGGGCCTATATACAGAGAGAGATTTAGGGCCACCCCACTAGTTCTGGTGCCAAAACACCATTCACATGCACAGATGCTGGCCTGAAGCCACACTGAACTCACCCCCCTGATCACTGTCCATTTAATCCCTTGTGCGCCCAGAGCACTTCACTTATAGGCCTACACTTCTCATGGTCCAGACTAGGGCTCCAGCAGTCCAACCGAGTACCAAGGGCCTGTTGTACATGGGGACCCAGTTCACCTGGGGCATGTTCCATAGGGTGTTCACTTTCACCACCAGGAAGACAACTCCTTTCCATAGTCACACTCACCACCCACCTGTGAATTGAACAGGTTTTCACTAGTAACACATATACTCCTTCTCTCCTACATGATAGTTGTTTAACCTACAGCACATTAACTGCTGTTCTCCTGGCTGAGAAAGGGATGAGTCAATAAGTCACTTTGCTTTCAACTTTCCTGAATAATTTAACAGATTATAACAGTCTACACATTGGTATCATGCTCAGTGTACATAACATACACATTCAGGCAGAAGAATAAAATACAACAATGTCCCAAATCCTGGAATTTACAGTGAAATGTCCCACTAACTGTGGTGCTACTCACTATATTCCTTCATGTCATCTAGCCCAGGCTCTAGGACTTTATGAGTCCAGTCCCTCTCCCAGGCTCCAGGGAGTGTTCTCCTCTCAAGAGGTCTATCCTTCCTCTAACAGCTGCTGATGTAGAAAACCCTGATTGGCTCCTATCTTCCAAATTTAAAGGAACAGAGCAGGGCCAATCCAGATATCCACCTCCAAAAGGGTGTGGCCATGGGTTAAAGGTGGACACCTGCCTACATACAATTTTTGGTTAATTTGGGCAATGAATGGGCTGCCCTAACACAATGAATGTTAATGCACAATGCAATGTGCATTAATGGACATGCATGTAACACACTACAGCACACAAGGCTGGTGTGAATAGGCCTATACCAGAAGGCTTGATGTGAGGAGGGTTTAGGGCTGGGCATTACTTTCAGTGCTAAAATCTATGTACCAAAAACATCTAGCCCCAAGTTTCTGAAAACTATTAATTAAACAAACAGTATGTCAATGCAGAAATGGTTGACAAGCAAAATGCAGTAAACCACGGAATCATATTTCTGTTTGCACTAGTCATATCTCTGAAAGATGATTGTGCACAATGTTTTTTGTCTTATTAAGCAATCAAGGCAGTGTAACCATTCATCCAACTTTAGACATTGAGAAAAAAGCTGGCCATACACAGTTTGAATCTCGACCAGTTCAGCAGGAACTGGCAAAAATTCAAACCGTTACTGGACAAGCTGAATGTACCAAGTTGATCGAGCGATGAGCTTGGATACAACCGGATTTTCCTGTGCTTATCACTAGCGCTTAGTATAGCCGTTAGCGATAATCACTGTCTTCTCCCAGCAGGGACAGCTTGGGCAGTGGGGCACTGTTACTCTTTGGGGGAGGGGGAGCACTGGGCTCTGTGGAGGGAGAGGGAGGCACTGGTGATCTGTGGAGGGAGAGGGAGGCACTGGTGATCTGTGGAGGGAGAGGGAGGCACTGGTGATCTGTGGAGGGAGAGGGAGGCACTGGTGATCTGTGGAGGGAGAGGGAGGCACTGGTGATCTGTGGAGAGAGAAGGAGGCACTGGTGATCTGTGGAGGGAGAGGGAGGCACTGGTGATCTGTGGAGGGAGAGGGAGACACTGGTGATCTGTGGAGGGAGAAGGAGGCACTGGTGATCTGTGGTGGGAAATGGAGGCACTGGTGATCTGTGGAGGGAGAAGGAGGCACTGGTGATCTGTGGAGGGAGAGGGAGGCACTGGTGATCTGTGGAGGGAGAAGGAGGCACTGGTGATCTGTGGAGGGAGAGGGAGGCACTGGTGATCTGTGGAGGGAGAGGTGGCCACTGGAACTGTATGAAGTAGGGGTACTGATGCTCTGTGAAGGGAGAGGAAGCGTTGGTGCTTGGCAAGATTAGGGTGGTGGACATTGTTGTGATTGGGGGTCATTAGTGTGCAGTGGATTAGATAATTCTATACCCTGCCCTGCTAATTCCCTCAGCCTGAAATGATAGTTCTAATGTTGGACAGGAGATTACTACACCTGATAGAGCAGCAAAGTTCAAAGTTACTGAAGCCGGGTGCAGGAATGAGCGTTCCAGCACCCAGTCAGCAGCAGGACACAGACTCAATCCATGGGGCACAGCATATATCTGCAGCATGCTGGGATTTTAACAAAATTCTGGGATAGTCCCATGGAATTCAGGACTTCTGGGAGGCATTAATTACTGTTGCTTTCTCCAGACTTTTAAAGAAGGCTGCCAGCAGTGAAACACGTCACACCTAAATCATACTGTGACGGACCTCGTACCCAAGATGTCCGCCGTAACTGCTTCCTCTATCCGGTACCACACAATCCAAGACCCCCTTAGCTTACCCAGTCACCAGACAACACCAGTGTAGGGTACATCAGGAATGACTCTTTATTTGACATGTCACACTTATATACAGTTGATCGATGACTCAAGCCTAACCTAATTAGCATGAGCTAATTATCTTAATCAACACTGGGCTCCTTCATTCAATTGCAGGGTTAATTAGCACACACAACAATAGGTGACACACTTCTACAAGCCAGACTATACTCAATTACATAACACAGGTGGCTGGAGTTTATGAGTCATGACATTAGCGTCTCTTGCTAATATGCCAAATACACATACAGATTCTATGTGTATTGGGGGCCAGCATGGACCTGAATCCAAGTATCCCCAGCTCAGGGGTCCCAGGCCTGCAGCTCAAAGAGCACTGTTCCCCCAAATGGCAGGGCCCATAATCCCAAGGCAACAGGCTCGCACTCAGTCCCCTCCAACAGCCTGTGTCTCGGCCAGGTCCGTCACATTTCTCCCCTTTCGGCAGGAGACTAACACAGGAGGAGACCCCAGACGGGTTGACTCCGAAGTTAGTCAGTGGTTCCAGTCCTCTAATGCCTGTACCCACACAGTACCCCAAACAAATTGTTCCAAACAGAGCACGACTCACCCAGCCAACTTCTGCCTCTCTCATAGAACATATCCGCCGCTGGGGAGAGGCCTGGACTGGCCCTTCTCCCTGGAGTCTTTTCAGCCGCTGAAGAGAAGACAGGGTGACTGGGCTCACTCCATCATGCTGTTGGGGATCTGGGCCGACAGCCCAGCATCCCTGGGGTATACAGGTGGGGACTGCAGTCCCATCCCCCTTTACAGGAAATCTGCCCTCTGTTAGTTGTGGGCAGAGGCCAGCAGCACTTTGTTCCGTTGCCAGCAGTTCAGGTGGGTGTAGGAGCTTCCCTACATCATCTCCTCCAGCTAACTGTTGGGGAGAGAGGCCGACTGCCCCGGCTTCCTGGAACTCCACAGTTGTTGCTGGTGCTGGACAGAGGTGGGTAGCACTCTGCCCTGTTGCCAGCACTTCTGCTGGGGACTCCACATCCTCCGCTCTGGCAAACCATTGGGGCAGGAGGCTGGCTTCCTTTTCCATTCCCTCATCTGGCTGCTGGGATGACATGTCTGTGGTATTGTCTCCCAGGTGCACGGATCTTTGCTGGGGAGGAAAGATCGCTTTCTCCACCCTGGCCGACTGTTGAGGAGGGACAACAAACACCTCCTCTCCCTTCTCCCCCTGTATCTGCTGCTGGGAAGCGATCGCCACCTTCTCACCCTGAGCCTCCAAAACTGACACAGGTGTGGGGCAGAGGTCTTGGACCCTCTGTCCGGTGGCCAGCGCTTCAGCTGGGGAGGTTCCTTGTAACTCCCCAGATACTGCTGTTGATGCTGGGCAGAAGTTAGCAGAGCTCTGCCCTGTTGTCAGCACTTCAGGTTTAGGGATGGCAATCTCCAGAGTTTCCACTGCCGATTCTCTTGCATGCTGCCGGACAGGCATATTCCTCCATCCAACCTCGTTTTGTTCAGTAACAGGTTTGTCAAGGTCAGTCAGCACTTGCTGCATCCGCCATAAGACCTCTGCATCCATAGCTGCGGGGGCAGGTGGGCAAAGCACTCTGTTACTATGCCATATTGCTGACTCTTCAGCCAGGATTTCAGAGCTGTCTGCTGGTATTTCCTGATAGTCCCAGGCAAAGGGAGCCCCACCCTGCTGCTGAGCAGAGTCTAGCAGCTGTATGTAGGCAATCTCCAGCTCCCATTCCTGAGCGGCCAGGAACTCCAAATCTTCCTGTGCCCAGAGCACTTCCGAGATGTTCAATCTTTGCTCTCTGTGCTCCATTATTTCCTCCAAACGCCACTCCAGATCACTCCCAAAGTCGGGGTCCTCGGACAGCCTCCAGTACAACAATCCCAGGCCATTATAAGCAAAGCCTTCCGTGGGCCTGTCATCCGCTGTCCATGGGCACACTTGGGCTACATACCACCGGAGGGCTCTGTAGCTCTCGTCCAAACGCATTTCTGCCCGGATCAGCCTGCTTAACTCCGCTGTCCACTCCTGCTTCGGTTGTTCCCCCAATAACAACATTCGTACTTCATACTGCGACCAGTACCTTACATGGATGGAGGGGAGAACTTTTCCCTGGTGTCGCTGCTCACAGGCTAGCGCTTCTTTCCAGAGTTGTAGGCGAACAGAATCATACCATCCCAGCAGGACCTGCACCGATACTGGTCCTCTGTGCTGTATCCGCATCTCTCGCAACCTCCTTCCGAATTCCTCTTCCATGATGACGTATCTGTACCTCTGCTATCCAGGCCTTGGATCCAGGTGATGGTTTGGATGTGTTCACGACAAGGAAGCACGATCCCACCGCTGCCAGCCAATTGTGACGGACCTCGTACCCAAGATGTCCGCCGTAACTGCTTCCTCTATCCGGTACCACACAATCCAAGACCCCCTTAGCTTACCCAGTCACCAGACAACACCAGTGTAGGGTACATCAGGAATGACTCTTTATTTGACATGTCACACTTATATACAGTTGACCGATGACTCAAGCCTAACCTAATTAGCATGAGCTAATTATCTTAATCAACACTGGGCTCCTTCATTCAATTGCAGGGTTAATTAGCACACACAACAATAGGTGACACACTTCTACAAGCCAGACTATACTCAATTACATAACACAGGTGGCTGGAGTTTATGAGTCATGACATTAGCGTCTCTTGCTAATATGCCAAATACACATACAGATTCTATGTGTATTGGGGGCCAGCATGGACCTGAATCCAAGTATCCCCAGCTCAGGGGTCCCAGGCCTGCAGCTCAAAGAGCACTGTTCCCCCAAATGGCAGGGCCCATAATCCCAAGGCAACAGGCTCGCACTCAGTCCCCTCCAACAGCCTGTGTCTCGGCCAGGTCCGTCACACATACCTCTCACAAACATTGCAGACAACTCACAAGCCATACATGGGCTAATTTTATATTATATTGGGTTGCTTTGTAGCTCATCTAAATATTGTATCTGTCTTCAGAGAGCATACACTCCAATAGACATTCACCTAGATAGCAAGTGAGGCATTCATATATTCAGTCACCAGGCAATTTTTTCCATACGCTCTAGTTCAGTGGTTCTCAACTCCTGTCCTCAGGACCCACTAACAGGCCAGATTTTAAGTATTACCTTGGGGAGATGCAGACTAGAATACTGCAATCACTGAGCAGCAAATGATATCACCTGTGATGTATTTCAGTTATCTTGCAAACCTGGCCTATTGGTGGGTCCTGAGTATAGGAGTTGAGAACCACTGACCTAAATCAAACTACTTCCATGTACAAGTTTGGTCTTACTTATGTACAGCAAATCTTTAACCACTTGCTTACTGGGCACTTAAACACCCTTCCTGCCCAGACCAATTTTCAGCTTTCAGTGCTCTCGCACTTTGAATGACAATTACTCAGTCATACAACACTGTACCCAAATAAATTTTTTGTCCTTTTTTTCCCACAAATATAGCTTTCATTTGGTGGTATTTGATCACCTCTGGGTTTTTTATTTTTTGCGCTATAAATGAAAAAAGACCGAAAATTTTGAAAAAAAAAACGAATTTTTCTTTGTTTCTGTGATAAAATTTAGCAAATTATTAATTTTTCTTCATAAATTTTGGCCACAATTTATACTGCTACATATCTTTGGTAAAAATAACCCAAATTAGTGGATATTATTTGGTCTTTGTGAAAGTTACAGACTCTACAAACTGTGGTGTGAATCATACAAAATTGATCACACCTGATGCACTGGTGACCTATCTCATTTCTTGTGACCCGAACAAGCCAGGAAAGTACAAATACCCCCCAAATGACCCCTTTTTTTAGACATTCCAAGGTATTTAGTAAGAGGCATGGTGAGCTTTTTGATGTTGTCATTTTTTTCCCACAATTCTTTTCAAAATGAATTATTTTTTTATTTTACATTTTTTTCCACAAAATTGTAATTGTAATAGGTTATTTCTCTCACGTGGCATGTGTATACCACAAATGGCACCCCAAAATAAATTCTGCTACTCCTCCTGAGTATTACGATACCACATATGTGGGACTTTTACACAGCCTGGCCACTTAGAGAGGCCCAACATGCAGGGAGCGCCATCACATGTTCTAGGAGCATAAATTACACATCTAACTTGTTGACTACCTATTACACTTTTGAAGGCCCTGGAGCACCAGGACAATGACACGTGACACTGACGTGGCACTGATGACAGGTGGCACTGATACATGGCACTGATGACACGTGACACTGATGTGGCACTGATGACAGATGGCACTGATGACACGTGACACTGATGGCAGATGGCACTAATACGGGGCACTGATGACACGTGACACTGATGACAGATGGCACTAATATGTGGCACTGGTGACAGATGGCACTTATACGTGGCACTGATATCATGTGGGACTAATACGTGGCACTGATGAGAGATGCACTAATACGTGGCACTGATACGTGGCACTGATGACACGTGACACTGATGACAGATGGCACTGATACATGGCATTGATGACACGTGACACTGATAACAGATGGCACGTGACACTGACAGGTGGCACTGATGACAGATGGCACTGATGACAGATGGCACTAATATGTGGCACTGGTGACACGTGACACTGATATGGCACTGATGACAGATGGCACTGACGTGGCACTGATGACACATGGCACTGACGTGGCACTGATGACAGATGGCACTTATACATGGCACTGGGGACAGGTGGCACTGTGGACAAGTGGCACTGGGAACAAATGGCAGTGGGGACAGATGGCAGTGGGGGCAGATGGCAGCGGGGATAGATCGCACTTTTTTTTTTTTTTTTTCTTTTTTTTACTCACGGTGCCGCTGCAGCCGTTCATCTCTCCCTCCTCACATGCTGTCTCTGTGTGAGGAGTGAGATCAGCGCTGAGAGATGATCTCATATGTTTACATATGAGATCATCTCTCATTGGACACGCCGATCACGCTGTAAACGGCCGCTGTGATTGGCCGTTTACAGCGATCTGTGACTGGCTGTGTCCGACGGATACAAAAATATTCTAGAATGGTTTCAGGAACACAACAATGCGTTGTAGGTGTTGACATGGCCTCCAAATTCTCTAGATCTCAATCCAATCAAACATCTGTGGAATGTGCTGGAAAAACAAGTCCAATCCATTAGATACCCCACCTCACAACTTACAGGAATAAAAAGGATCTGCAACTGACTCCATGCCTCAATAGGTCAGGGCTGTTTGGGGGCAAAAGGGGAAAAGGGGAAAAGGGGAACCTACTCAATATTTTAGTTATGATTAATTTTATATATATATATATATATATATATATATATATATATATATATATATATACACACATACACAGAACACTTTTGTTATGATATACAATATAGATAGAAAAATAAATAGATAGAAAATATACACAATTTATGACAGCTGCTGTCTGGTAAATAAATACATTAAGGCTAAAAACAATGACGTTTATTAAAGCTAAAAATAATTTTTTTGGAAATGGCCTTCACTGTGTACAGACTTGATTATTATTAAAAATTCTGTTTGTAGATCTTAAACATGTAATGTATGCAAGGAGACTAAAGCGTCTTTCTTTGGCTGAAGAATTTTACAAGATAGAATTGGGAAGATTCCAGCAGTAAGAAGAAAAAAAGCTGGCAGCAGAGAAATTTCAAAGCTGTTATCATTGCCAGGAGGTGCGATAAAATACAGACTAAAAAGATACACAAGCTTTTAAATAAACTCTACTAGTTGTTCTTAAGAACAACACCATGCATTCAAAGATTTTTTTTCATAATTAACTGAAATCTATCTTTTTACTGAGTTCCCACACTGCTGAATGTTAAAATAAGAATTGAAATGGTAGTGCATGCATTGTAAGCTGATGAATTAAAGGAAATACAGTATCTCACAAAAGTGAGTACACCCCTCACATTTTTGTAAATATTTTATTACATCTTTTTTATGTGACAACACTGAAGAAATTACACTTTGCTACAATGTAAAGTAGTGGGTGTACAGCTTGTATAACAGTGTAAATTTTCTGTCCCCTCAAAATAACTCAACATACAGCCATTAATTAAAAGTATAAAAATACTGCTCTAGTCTGCAGACCCACAAGGAGAGTAGTGTCCACCCTAATTGGGTTCAGCTGGTGCTGGCTCTGCTCATAATAGAAAAGGAAAAGGAGGGTCTGGATGGCCGCACTTCAACAAAGCTTCTTTATTAATGGTAAATAAAATCCAAAAAATGGTTACATCATCAGCGATACAGCAAACAGCATACATGGCTTACACGTTTCACGCCTCAAGGGCGCTTAGTCATAGCTAAAGGCAGAGTACAAATACCAAGATATATATAGCAAGTACCATGTGACTGGTATAGAAAATAACCAACCAATCCAGAGCATTGGACTTAATCGCAGTGGTAGTTGTCTCTGACAGGCTTCACCTGACAGGGATGACACACACCTGAGCTCAAGGGAAAAAAGCAATTGGGCTCAAAGTGTGAGTACAAACTGTCAGTGTGAAGAATACGGCGGCGACGACGAAGAAGGTAGCCGGACTTTTCCGCTCGGTAAAAGAGCTTGGTAAATGGCGGAGGAGTCCGGCGAGAAGACCCCCAAGACGGAAGAGAGTGAGAGCAACACCAAATTTAACACACCTGCTCCCCATTCAAACCTGAGACATTGTAACACTAATGCCGCGTACACACGAAGGGACAATCCCGCGGGATTATCCTCTGGACTCAAGTCCAGCGGACAATCCCCTCGTGTGTGGGCGTCGGCGGACTTTTTGGCGCCAAAGTCCGGCGGACCAAAGTTTTAAGTTTGGTTTTAAAATTATCCGCTGGACTTGGCAGTCCGGCGGACAATCCCGCCGTTAGTAGGCTAGTCCGCCGGACTTTTTAAATAAAAGGACTTGCCGCTCATCGGCAAGTCCGTTCATTTAGCACGTGACTTCAGGTTACGTAGCTAGTGTAGGCAGTAAATGCCGTCGCGCTAGCTCCGTCACCTGGCATGGATTTAAAGGGACTCCCCACGCCGAAAAACGGTTCCCCCCAAATCCATCTCAGACCCTTATCCGAGCACGCAGCCCAGCCGGCCAGGAAAGGGGTGGGGACGAACGAGCGCCCCCCCCTCCTGAGCCGTACCAGGCCGCGTGCCCTCAACATGGGGGGTGCCCTGGGGAAAGGGGGGCCCTGCGGCCCCCCCACCCCAAAGCACCTTGTCCCCATGTTGATGAGGACAAGGGCCTCTTCCCGACAACCCTGGCCGTTGGTTGTCGGGGTCTGCGGGCGGGGGCTTATCGGAATCTGGGAGCCCCCTTTTATAAGGGGGCCCTCAGATCCCGGCCCCCCACCCTATGTGTATGAGTATGGGGTACGATGTACCCCTACCCATTCACCTAAGGTGTAAAATGTAAAGTAAAAAAACACACACACACTTTTGAAAAAATATTTTATTGCACTGCTCCGGGGGTCTTCTTCCGTCTTGGGGGTCTTCTCGCCGGACTCCTCCGCCATTTACCAAGCTCTTTTACCGAGCGGAGAAGTCCGGCTACCGTCTTCGTCGTCTGGGGGTCTCGATCCGCCTTCGGGGGGTCTTCCGGGGTCTCTTCTGTTCTTGCGGTCGTCGTTTTCCGCGCCGCCGGCACCTCTTCTTCTTCTTCTTCTTCTTCCGATGTTGACACGTCGCTCTCTCTGGCCGGAATGGCAGAGCCGCGCTGTGCTGGGACTTATATAGGGACATGGGGACAGGGTCACATGCTCATGTCACATGGTGACCCCGCCCCCTTGTGATGTCACAGTCCCGAAGGATGATGGGACTGTGACATCACAAGGGGGCGGGGTCACCATGTGACATGAGCATGTGACCCTGTCCCCATGTCCCTATATAAGTCCCAGCACAGCGCGGCTCTGCCATTCCGGCCAGAGAGAGCGACGTGTCAACATCGGAAGAAGAAGAAGAAGAAGAGGCGCCGGCGGCGTGGAAAACGACGACCGCCGCAAGAACAGAAGAGACCCCGGAAGACCCCCCGAAGGCGGATCGAGACCCCCAGACGACGGCGGCGACGACGAAGAAGGTAGCCGGACTTCTCCACTCGGTAAAAGAGCTTGGTAAATGGCGGAGGAGTCCGGCGAGAAGACCCCCAAGACGGAAGAAGACCCCCGGAGCAGTGCAATAAAATATTTTTTCAAAAGTGTGTGTGTTTTTTTTACTTTACATTTTACACCTTAGGTGAATGGGTAGGGGTACATCGTACCCCATACTCAATCACATAGGGTGGGGGGCCGGGATCTGAGGGCCCCCTTATAAAAGGGGGCTCCCAGATTCCGATAAGCCCCCGCCCGCAGACCCCGACAACCAACGGCCAGGGTTGTCGGGAAGAGGCCCTTGTCCTCATCAACATGGGGACAAGGTGCTTTGGGGTGGGGGGGCCGCACGGCCCCCCTTTCCCCAGGGCACCCCCCATGTTGAGGGCACGCGGCCTGGTACGGCTCAGGAGGGGGGGGGCGCTCGTTCGTCCCCACCCCTTTCCTGGCCGGCCGGGCTGCGTGCTCGGATAAGGGTCTGAGATGGATTTGGGGGGAACCCCCACGCCGTTTTTCGGCGTGGGGAGTCCCTTTAAATCCATGCCAGGTGACGGAGCTAGCGCGCCGGCATTTACTGCCTACGCTAGCTACGTACCTGAAGTTACGTTCGAAATGAACGGACTGCTCCGTGTGTGGGCAAGTCCATTCATTTTCAAAAGTCCCGCGGACTTTGTCCAGCGGATTGTCCGCCGGAGAAGTCCAGGCGTGTGTGGGCAAGTCCACACGCTCGGAAAGTCCGGCGAAGCCAGCTGGAAAGTCCGGCGGATTGTCCGCTGGACTAGGTCCGCCGGGAAAAGTCCCTTCGTGTGTACGCGGCATAAGTG
>CM053028.1:465909044-466062662 GCA_028564925.1 Lithobates sylvaticus
GTGGGAAGGTGCACACGGTTGTGTTTGGAACCATGTCCTCGCCACATGGTTTTGCACACCACCGTCTGCACGTGTCACTACTGAATTTCTATTTGAATATATGCAATGAATACAAGTGTCTGATTGGGTGATTCTGAAGCCAGCACGCTCTTTTGTTACCCATGTGTTTAGTATAAATAAATAAAAGCAGCTTAGCTATTTTGTTCAGGATGATACTGAGCTTGAGGAGATAACCAGCATCTGTTTGTGTTACTTGGAGAGATAAACGAGTGTGCTTTCCCGGCATTATATAAGAGAGCTCAATGTGCTTTTAAGCGCAAAGAAAATATATTCTTATAGGGAGAAGTTTAAATTTTCCCTGACAGGTGTTATTGCTCTTACTCTCTCTCATACTGGTCACTGGAAGTTTAACATGGCACCTCATGGCAAAGAACTCTCTGAGGATCTGAAAAAAAGAATTGGTGCTCTACATAAAGATGGCCTAGGCTATAAGAAGATTGCCAAGACCCTGAAACTGAGCGTCTGCACTGTGGCCAAGACCATACAGCAGTTTAAAGTGGTTGTAAACCCACTTTTTGGACTTCTACCAATAGGTAAGCCTAGAATAAGGCTTACCTATAGGTAGTGGAAATGCCTCCTAAACGTGCGCCGTTTAGGAGATATTTCACTTGTAGTCCGCAGAAAATTCCAACGGTGCATGCGCGGGGAAGAAACAAAGCTAAGTGCTGTTTCTTCCCTAGCCTGTGCCGGCGAATCACAGAGCCGGTATCCGCAGCCAGGAAGGAAGAGGGGCCAGAAGATGAACGCTGCCTACACAGAGGACATCGCTGGATTCTTTTGCAGGTAAGTGGTACATAATGGGCTAGTATGCAATGCATACTAGCCCATTATGCTTTTCATTTGCAGGCTTTGCAGTGAGCAAAAGAGGAAGTAAAACCCATCAGGGATTACTTCCTCTTTTACAGGGCAGGTTCCACTCAGAACAGGCCTCGCCATGGTCAACCAAAGAAGTTGAGTGCACGTTCTCAGCATCATAGCCAGAGGTTGTCTTTGGGAAAAAGACGTATAAGTGCTGCCAGCATTGCTGCAGAGGTTGAAGGGGTGGGGGAATCAGCCTGTCAGCGCTCAGACCAAATGCCGCACACTGCATCAAATTGGTCTGCATGTCTGGCGTCCCAGAAGGAAGCCTCTTCTAAAAGATGATGCACAAGAAAGCCTGCAAACAGTTTTCTGAAGACAAGCAGACTAAGGACATGGATTACTGGAACTATGTCCTGTGGTCTGATGAGACCAAGGTAAACTTATTTGGTTCAGATGGTATCAAGCGTGCTTGGCGGCAACCAGGTGAGGAGCACAAAGACAAGTGCGTCTTGCCTACAGTCAAGCATGGTGGTGGGAGTGTCATGGTCTAGGACTGCATGAGTCCTGCCAGCACTGGGGAACTACAGTTCATTGAGGGAACCATGAATGCCAACATGTACTGTGACATACTGAAGCAGAGCATGCTCCCCTCCCTTCAGGGACTGGGCCGCAGGGCAGTATTCCAACATAATAAGAACCCCAAACACACCTCCAAGACGACCACTGTTTTGCTAAAGAAGCTGAGGGTAAAGGCGATGGACTGGCCAAGCATGTCTCCAGATCTAAACCCTATTGAGCATCTGTCGGGCATCCACAAACGGAAAATGGAGGAGCGCAAGGTCTCTAACATCCACCAGCTCCATGATGTCATCATGGAGGAGTAGAAGAGGACTCCAGTGGCAACCAGTGAAGCTCTGGTGAACTCCATGCCCAAGAGGGTTAAGGCAGTGCCGGAAAATGGTGGCCACACAAAATATTGCCACTTTGGACCCAATTTGGAAATTTTCACTTAGGGGTGTACTCACTTTTATATTTCAATATTTTTTATTGAGGTAAATATAAAACAATACAACAATAACATATATTTCACATTTAACCAGGTTCTCATCAATTCAACATAGAAACGGTTTAACATTACATTTACATAATGCTCCATACCTATCAGAAGCTAGAGACATATAAGTAACCTCTAGGCTAAAGCAATTCAGGCCCTTAAGTGGGCATGGCACTTAATAGGGTGTACTCACTTTTGTTGTCAGCGGTTTAGACATTAAAGTGGGATTACACCCTAAAGTGGAACCTCCGGTGTCACATTTGGCACCTTTCAGGGGGAGGGGGTGTAGATACCTGTCTAAGACAGGTATCTGCACCCACTTCCGGCATAAACTCCCACGGGAGTTTCCATCACTTCCTGTCCTGGCGAGCTGTCTGCCGGGACACGTGTCGCCGCGCGACTCGTGCATGCGCAGTAGGGAGCCGGGAAGTGAAGCCGCAAAGGCGACACTTCCTGATTCCCTCACCGAGAATGGTGCCGGTAACAGCAGAGAGACGAGCGATTGATCGGCCTCTGCTGCCGACATCGCTGGAACTGGGAGACAGTTAAGTGTCTATTTATTAAAAGTCAGCAGCTGCAGTATTTGTAGCTGCTGGCTTTTAAAAAAAAATTTGGCAGGTACAATCCCTCTTTAACGGAAGTACCTTTTAATCCTAAAAGAACCCCCCCCCCCCCCCCCTCTACCTGTAAGCAGACAGCTTCCCATTAGGGTTCATTGGTGGATAGGTAGCATATGTGCAGAATCACAAAGGAGTAGGACACCACTGGACCCGATGCGAGTTGTGTCTCCTTAACCAAGCTTCCCACCCATCCTAGGCTTCATGTACATGGCCGTAGAACATGCAGAGCCTGCACAATGACTCTCCCAGGACCAGCTTCATGTAGCCACCCATTGATATAAATTAGAAGAAGTGGCTGTATGCAGTTATGCGTTGCATAAAATACTAAACGTGAAAGCTGGTGTGCATGCAGATGCATTGCGCAACCCCTGCTGCATAACTGCACACAGCCACATCTTCTAAATGATCTCAATGGGGGACTGTTTGTAGCAGCAGTGGTGGAATCATTGCACAGGCTGTTGCACACTGTATGGCCGAGACCCCTACTAAAAACGCATGTATATGCATTTTCATACACTTTCATTGAAGTCTATAGATCCAAAAAGACACTTTCATGTGTGAAAAAAAGTCCCTGCACCTCTCCCAAAAACACGCTGCAGGAAACTGCATAGCTGTGAACGGGACACATAGGCAACCATTAGGGTTGCCACCTCATCCCTTTGAAACCCAAATAATTGCACAGGTTCTGTGGCTGATTAAGGTGGTAATTAAACTCACTTGATGCATTATCTGCATGAAATTATCCTCAGAATCTGTGCAATTCATATGTGTTCCGGTTTAAAGGGATGAGGTGGCAACCCTAGCAACCACATTAAATTGACTGTTCTGCATTCCTGAAAACACGCAAATAAATGCTCAAGTGTGAACCTATCCTAAGGCCACTTTCACACTGAGGCGCTTCTAAGCTGCCAGTAAAAACACTGAGCGCTTTTGAAGCGCTTTTCAGGCGCTTTTGAAGAGCTTTCAATTAATTTCAATGGGGAGGGGAGTTTTTCACATCCCTGCCAGCACACTGCCCCAGTGTGAAAGCGTTTATTGATTTTAATGGAAATAAGTTTTCGTGAGCTTTTTAGGCGCTGTTTTTAGCGTGAAAGCGCCTGAAAAGCGCCTCAGTGTGAAAGTGGTCTAAGGCTCAATTCACACTAATGCCTTTTTCTTTTTATGCATTTTGCATTTTGCAGAAATGCAGGGAAATTTTTTAACATGGGTTCCTATGGAACATGTTCACATCAATGCATTTTTTGTGCCTCTGCGTTTTTGGAAAGGGTCGGGGACTTTTTTTTTCATGCAAAATGCAGCATTTTGCATGTAACAGAAGTAAATGGACCCGCATTTAAAACGCAAGTACCGCGTTTTTGCCGCGAGTTCAAAACGCGTGTTCAAAAACGCTGCAAGCACCGCAAAAACGCTCAAAAGCAAAATGCATAGATGTGAATCGAGCCTAAGGCCTGATTCACACCTATGCAGTTTAAGTGCTTTATGCATTTTGCAGATTTGCACTACAGCCCATTTAACATGGTTTCCTATGGAACACGTTCTGTAGTGCAAAATGCAAAAAGCACTAAAAATGCCTAGGTGTGAATCGGGCCTAAGGGCCCACTCACACCAGTGCATTGTAAAGCACGGTGTGGTGTTTGAATATGAATACTGTGGGGTTGATTAACTAAAACTGGAGTGCAAAATCTGGTGCAGCTCTGCATAGAAACCAAGCAGTTTTTTTTTTTTGTCAAAGCTTAATGTGGTAGTAAACTCCATTTTACCACTTGTACCTACAGAGAAGCCTATAATAAGACTAACCTGTAGGTACTGTGAATATCTCCTAAACCTGCACTGTTTAGGAGATATTCAGAGTGCATGAAGCCAGTGACATCACCGGAGCATGCACTCTGAGGGTCAGGCTTACCATGTCGGACCTTCAGAGCCCATGCCAACAGCTCCTGTGCGCATGAGTGAAGTCATCCCGCCTCCGGCCACTCATGTAGCTGGATGCCAAGAACACAGGAAAAAAGACCGGGGGGGAAGATGGAAATGGAAGACCGAGGGGGGGGGGGTGGAAGCCCTCTCAGCGCGTCGCTGGAGGGCTTCTTTTAAGGCAAGTCTCACATAATGTGCTAGTATGCATACTAGCACATTATGACATTGCCTGGCAGGGCAATTTTTTTTTCTTCAACTGCGGTTTACTACTGCTTTAATTGAACAAGCTGGAGTTAGAAGCTGATTGGCTACCATACACAGCTGCACCAGATTTTGTAAATTGACCCGTGTTTTTAGTTCATAGCGTTAATTTAACACGATGCATAATGCGTTTTCCATGCATTTCTGTGCAAATCACATGCAATGTCAGTGCGGTGTGCTTTGGGCCATTCACTTGTATGGCTCAAATTGCAACCACACAAAACCTGCATTGAATTAGATCGCATGGGTGTTCACACCCATGCGATCCAATCCTGTCAATCGCACTGTGTTTTCTGAACCGTCGACACCCACTGCAGTTCGCATGAATTCTCTGTGTTTTCCACACTAAGGACCAGTTCACACCATAGAAACGCAGTCTGGATGCATTCCAGATGCTTTTCTGCATGCATGTTTGTGATGCAGTCCAGTGCATTCCCCCTCTTTTTCCTTAACCTTAAATAAGGACATGTGTGTTCCAGTGTGTTTTACAGTACAGTCCAGGAAAAATGCAGGATGTTTTACTTTTTTACTGGATCTCCCTGGAACTGCAAACACTGGTGTGAACTATGCCATTGAAAACCATATAACCTTTTTTTTCCATGCGTTTTTGGTGCAGGGTCAGTTCACACCACATGCAGTCCAGTGTGTTTTTTTTTTCTGCATCAAAAACACCTGGAAAGTAGGTTATATGGATTTCAATGGCATAGTTCCCACCAATGCTTGCCGTTCCAGAAAGAAAAAAAAAAAGTAGAACTTGCTGCCTTTTCTTCTGCACTAGGACACTGTAAAATGCATCAAAAACACACCAGAACACACATCCTTATTTAAAATTAAAAAAAAAAAAGGAGGGTGGGGGGGAACGCACTGGACTGCATGCAGAAAAGCATCTGGAACGCATCCAGACTGCGTTTCTATGGTGTAAACTGGCCGCAAAGAAAACAAAAAACGCACTGGACTGCATGTGGTGTGAACTGGCCCTCAATGTACGTACATCAAGTCTAAGGGAAGTAGAAGGGGGCACAGCCAGCGCAGTTGAGGCAATTCATTGCTCTGCGTTGTCACTGCACTAGGGGGCAGTGTGGCGCATAATTGCAGCACACTGCTCACTCTTTTGTTTTTTGTATTAACTTTATTTGAAGTTTACAAAATGTACATTTCCTTTACTACAATGTGGTGCGATGATCAACATTGCGATTTGGGCCAGTGCACTGAGATAAAACACAGCGTGTCTGCATTTTAGGGTAGCACTAGGCTGTGTTGCTGTGTGAATCGGACACATAGGAAACAATGTGTGTGTCCCTGCAGTGACACACATTTTACAATGTGGTAATACAACTGTCACTGCATATAGTGTAAATTGGCCCTCAATGGAAACGTGTACTGAGGAAATACCTGGTCTACCATCAGCAGCATGTCCAGAAACCGATGCTAAGCCCCAGTGCCATCCTGACAGCCAGGCAGTACACACACTATCCTCCTAGGACTGGTGACATCGGATACATGTGATGAGACGGTTGAATGACATACAAATCTCATCCATGCATACACCTCGTCCTATCCCCCCCTCTCCTCTCTATGGTACCTGTATCCGGGTGCACAATAACGCTTCAACTCCATAACGTAAGGCACGTTTAGTCCCCGCCCCTAAGCTCCTTATTGGACACCCCGGACTTTTTTGGTCAGCTGACCCCGGACGAGGTAAACCTCAATCAACGCACGGCGAGCATGCTAAGCACAGCCCGCCCCCTAGGCTTCTCATTGGACAATCCGGACAGCTGACCCCGGACAATGACCATCACGCTACGAGTGCGGGCGCGGGAAGGGTCGAGAAGAGACACGTGCGTCTGGGAGAGGAGCTGGGGGTTCTTAGCGAACGATCTCAGCGCCTCTCCTGATAAGTCACAGTGACATGAGGTGTATGACTCCGTTATAGTGCCCATTACAGAATACATTACACAACGTTTATGTACACCTCCCAACTACTGATCAGGGGAAGGAGTGACACAGGAATGATCTGCAGAGGAAAATGGCCATGGCTGAAATGTGAGAAGGCGGTTTAACCACTTCAATAGCGGGTGTTCCGTCAGATAAGTAATAAAAAGAGAGAAGGGCAACAGACCATGAATCACACACTTTCAAAGTAAAGCCACGTACACACGTCGGTATTGTCAGACAGGAATTGTGTGATGACAGGCTGTTGTCGTTTGTATGCTCAATCGCACAATTGTTGGAATTTCTGCAGACAAATGTCTGTTGTCGGATTTTCAGAGCGTGTGTATACAAGTCCGTCGGACAAAAGTCCAAAGTACAAACACGCATGCTCGGAATCAAGTACGAGCCAGAAGTGGCCGGTCTTGTAAAACTGAAAGAACATACAAAATAAATGTATAAACTGTGCTAGCTGGAAAATATTAGCTGTGTGATTAATACCACCAAAAAGTGACCAGTAAGTTTTGTCAATGATGATAGCTCATAAAATGACAAATGTGCCAAAATGAAGTGCTGGGTGAAAAATATAAATAAATAAAAATGCATAGAAGCGTCATGTAAGTGAATACATGGCATAAACCACTAAAATTCTGTGAAACACTCAATTGAGTGACAAACAAGTGTTCAATAGATGTGATGCAGGATCCTTGTGAAAAAAATCCCCTCCGGTAACCCCACTCATCACAGAGTCGGATAAGGCTTGATGTGGGGATGAGAAAAATAATTCCTTCCCGGATGTTCCCAAAAATATAATTTTCTTCCAGAGGGTGCTCGTTTCCAAACAATAATGTCCGAAAAGAGAAAAGAAAGCATGTGTGGTACTGCTAATAGTAAGCCATCTCAGCGCTGTTATGTGAATCACTCACGCAATAACACGCAGGAATCAGCGTGTTTCCGGGTGCACGCATATGGCGTGCGTTCCACAGTAACCGGAAGCCACTGGCTCTCAACACCGGAAATTACGTTGACGCATTTCGCCCCTCCTCCAGAGCATCATCAAGGACATCTTGTAAAACTAGGTCTTGTAAAACTAGCGTTCGTAATGGAGAATTCACATTTGTGACGCAGCACATGATGAAATCTCCAAATGCAGCGCACATTCTCTTCTTTAATGGGATAATAATGAAGCTGTTTTTTTTTTTTAACAAGAAAAAGGTTTATTCCAATTTTTACATTACAAGCGATGCACATACACAGTCATTATTTGCATTACTGTGTGGATTGCCACAGAAAACAGTTTGTTGATATCCATAGGAGAGAGGGGAGCAAGACCCCTACATTACAGTGGGATAGTGGTCCAATAGGTATACATTCCAACATGATTACAGAAGGAGGTACAGGGGGGGGGGGAGCTCACTTAAATGGATAGACTATATATGAATAGCATTTAAGAGAACAAAGCAAAGATTTATTATTGCGGTACAGCTTCGACACCAAGGCCCTGATCGTCAGATCTCCGCACCCCAAGCTTCTATCCATCCCGACTATATTTTATCGAACTTGCCTGGGAGTTGGCAGTTCCAATTGATATAAGTAAATCTATACAGTGGTAGGACCGAATTTTAAACCGAGCGCCATGAGGACACTGTGGGAGGTACAGCATCCTTCCAGTGGAGAAATATCTCCTTACGTGCATAGAATGTGGCATAGCTTAAGAACAACCTACCTGGTGTGTCTGCCCCAAACATTAGTGTCAAATATATTAGGCAGCATCAACCTGGGGTCAGATCCCAGAGTTAGGGAGGTGATCCGATTAAGGCTATTCACAATCCCTGACCGGAAAGCTTTGGGGCGTGGGCAGGACCAGACCATGTGGAAGAAGGAGGCAGCCCGCAGGTCACATCTGGGACAGGGCACTGGGGTCCCAGGATTCATAAGTGTCAGTCTTTTGGGGGTGTAGTAGGCCCTGTGGAGGAACTTGACCTGCATAAAGCGGTCCCTGGCTGAGATCATATTGGTTACAAAAGAGGATATACAGGCGTCCCAGTCCTCTTCGGTCAGGTCAGGAATGTCCACCTTCCATTTGTCTAAGGTTTTTTCCAATTTTTTTGTGGGAGTTATGGACAGACGCAAGAATAGGGAGGATAAAGGTTTATCTATGGTCTTGGCGATGAGTAGTCCCTCCACAGAGTCTGATTCTAGGGTAAGAGAAGGTGGGGGAGGGGAGGGGACTGGAATAAGTCCCTCCTTCAACTTGAGTCCAGATGGATTTATAAACTCCGGGCCACTCAGGCACCAGGATTAAATGAAGCCATTTGGTTCAAACCTTTTTTGGAAGGGTTTGCCTCTGGAGGGATGGAAAAATGAACACCTTCTAAAATAAACCCAAAATAAGGATTATATATTACTTTGTGAAACAGAACCTGCTTAATGTATAAATAAACTCCATCCAAATTTATACTCATTTGACACATGATGTAACATGATCAATGGCAACATTTTCCACCATGTCTGTATAGGTTTTCCTATGTTTAAATACAGCCTCTTTTATATTCATAACAACAATGTAAACTTGTATCTATGGCAACACGTTCCATCATATGTGTAGAAGCTTCTTTACATATAATATAATACAGCTTTCCATACATATACAACACAGCAAACCTGTATGTTATTGCAATGTGCATGTAAACTGTTTCATGTAAACATTAGCGCAATATCGGATGTTTTCCATATTATTGAGATCCTTTAATTAAATGGACCATTATAAATACAATTTACTTCTATTATATCCTATAGAAACGCAATTTTTTGTATGCTAGAATTGCCGCGGCTATATGATAGAATTTCCCCTCTGATGGTTTGCCAGTGTTGAGCAGATGGATTGGACTGTGTGACAGCCCGGCACGTAAGCCGCCCGCCCCCATGGGCGGTGCGGCGTTCGGAGGGGAGGACGTTTTTACGCCCTCCCTTCCATTCGGCTTCTGTTTCCGGACATGCGCGGCCCGCCGGGGGAGCTACGGCCTCCATCTTGCTCCTCCCTTTGGGCACGCGCACTCCGATCTGGAGGCCGCACGTGCCAGCGGGAGGAGTGGGCGCGGCCGCGTCACACAGCGCGACCGCTGATTGGTCGCGCGGAGACGCGACCGCTGATTGGTCGCGCAGAGACGCGACCGCGCGCACACCACTCGGGGGGCCAACACATCTCAAGCCCTCCCACCCCGTCACAGCCAGCTGTGTTCCGAAACAGCTGATTGGGGGTGTGTACCTTATAAAGCCTGCACGGCCCTAACCGTTCCATACTGGCATTAATCAATATGCCGATGGATCGGTAGTTGGATGTGTGGCTTTTCTCCTTTACTCTGCAAGGTATGTATCTACTTGGACACTTCTCTATGGCCTCACACACTTATATTTTCTATCTGCTTGTCTATTATCGGCCCTAAATGGGGGCCTTGGCTGGCTATATACATGTACTTATACACCCTTAGAATATGTAGATGTTTGGTATTTGTTATACACATTTGGGCTGCGAGTTAAATAAGACCTGGGACACTAATTATATATAATTTTTTGGCTGCTGCTTTTGGCACCGATATGTAGATGTAGACTTTCTATCCCAAAATTTAAAGCCCCATTATGGTGGATATTTTCCAGCGTTAAAATTCCAATATTAAAAAATAATTATGATATCCAAATGCATAACCCCTAAAGAATGCCTACTCGATCTGACATAAATATCTTATTTTCTAGCTATTACGTTGTGCACACTTAGGTGTAATATTAGACATTTTCTGGACTTTTTTCTTTGCAGACGGTATAAATCCATCTGCGAAGTTAACCCTATTCAGGCCTTGTCCATGAGCTATACGATACAGGTACCCCCTTGCATAGATGTGATTTAATTATATCCCATAAATTCTTGGGATTTATCTCTGGCTTTTTTGAAACCATAATACAATATTATATATTTTATTATAACTTTTTTTCTTTCAGAGGACTTTAGAGATTTTTCTGTTGACCCCAGCAGTCTCACGTCCTCCACTGCTCTGCTCTTATGGCCATCTAACATCATTATATAGTCTCAATAAAGGGCTCTGTTTGGCCACTTTGCTTTCTGCCCTGGCTATTGATCACTCACACCTAGGCTATTTCAAAAAATTCTGGATCCTCATACGGAAGAATTTGATCCAAATATAACATCCTTTTGCGCCTGTGTTTGTTTTTTGTTTTTAAATATGGTGGAACGTGCTTCCAATCAACGCATCAGCATACATGTGAGTTGCCCTCGTCTTTGATCCTTATATTCCATACTAAAAAGTTTACCTTATGTTGTCTTATGCTGCCATTGTATACCTGGAATACATGCTTTTGAACCTATGTTTCCCTTTGCTAAATCATAACAATCTCTCCATTTATGTATTTCACCACACTAAAATTATAATTTCTGTATTTAGAACTAAGCTATAAATTCGACACCACGACCACTGAAGAAGGAGGACATCTTTCACTCCGAAACGCGTCTGGTCTGATGTTATGTATTAGATTATAATTGACTGATGCAATTTTTTATTTTATTATCTTGATATTGTCAAACATGTTCTACTTTTTCAACAATTTTTTATACAATTTGTTCTAAATAAATTTTGCTATTATTATTTACATTGTGTGTTTTTGGGAAAGTGTGGTAGTGCCAACTAAAAGTCCACAAACCGAGGGGAAAACCCTTTATTGTTCTTCCACTACTATTGGATGTGGCACACGTCTAACTCTCCCAATTATTGCAAAACTAGTTGACCAAACCCAACTTTTTTCTTACAAAAGAGGATATACAGGCGTCCCAGTCCTCTTCGGTCAGGTCAGGAATGTCCACCTTCCATTTGTCTAAGGTTTTTTCCAATTTTTTTGTGGGAGTTATGGACAGACGCAAGAATAGGGAGGATAAAGGTTTATCTATGGTCTTGGCGATGAGTAGTCCCTCCAAAGAGTCTGATTCTAGGGTAAGAGAAGGTGGGAACTTCTTCCTATATGCGTGGCGGAGTTGATAGTAGCGAAACAGCATCCAACCCAGCAACAGGTATGCTTCCCTGAGGTCGGGGAACGATTGCAATTTACCGCCGGAGACAATATGTTTGAGGTTCACTATCCCCTTCCCTGCCCAGACCTGTGGATCGGGAACTTTGTTCATATGTGGGAGATTTGGGTTGCCCCATAGGGGAATGTGAGCGGAGAACTTCTCGGGGGAGCTGGAGCGAGTCTTAACCCTGTGCCACCCTGAAATTGCGGGTTGAGATCTTGGTCCCCTGAATACCAGGTTACTGAGGGAGGAGTATGTCCCCATAATGGCCGCCTCCAGGTTCATCGTTGGATTATCTTTGGGCTGCAAGAACCACCACCTGACTGTTACCAGGACCGCTGCCCAGAAGTAAGTCTGGAAGTCGGGTAGGGAGAGGCCCCCCCTGAGTGATGGGGAGCTGCAAGGTGGAGATGGCTCAACGTGGGGTCCTTCCATTCCATACAAAGGAGGATATGATACCCTTTAGTTTGGCAAAAAATGAGGCTGGGGGAATTAGTGGGGAGTTACGGAAGAAGTATAGGAATTTAGGCAGGTATACCATCTTAACCAGGTTCTCTCTACCCACTGGTGAAAGAGGAAAAGACCTCCAGGCCATGCATTTCTGTGAGAAAGTCTTAAGCAGCGGCATGAGGTTCAGCTCGAAGTATGAGGACAAAGAAGTTCTAATCATCACCCCCAGATATTTAAACTCGGATGTCCAGTTCAAGGGGGTACCTGTTGGTGGGTGTTGGCCCGACGTGTGTAGCGAGAAGAGGAGTGATTTTCCCCAGTTGGCCTTAATGGCCAAGAATGAGCCGAACACGTCAACGATGTGAAGGGCTGGTGGGAGGGAGGGAATGTCTTTGAGGAATAGGAGAGTATCGTCTGCATATAAGGTGTTGCGTTTGTTAAAATATGATTTATCAGACATAACATTACATGGGACAATATTACAATAGTAGTTGGTCATATGGGGGTTGGGGGGATGTCCCCTCCCGCCGCCCGTAAGAATGATCAAGCGGCAGAACAGCCGCTATGATTGTTCTTATGGTGCAGGGAATCGCCGGCTGAAAACGGCAATATCTGAATGATGTCTGTAGCTACAGGCATCATTCAGATATACCCCTGGGAAGTAGAGGACGTCATATGACGTATATTGGGCGCCAGGTGGTTAAACTCCTTCCGACAAGAACTGGCGGACACGTTTGAGACGCTCCGTTCTTTCCTGGATAAGCGCCCCGCTGCACAGCCTAACAGTAAAGGCAGCGCAATACCCTGTTCTCGTCCATGTATTTCTGCATCCAGAGGGGGCAGCACAGTGGTGTAGTGGTTAGCACTTTCACCTAGCAGCAATAGGGTCACTGGTTCAAATCCCGACCACGACACCCTCTGCCTGGCCTGCGTGGGTTTCCTCCGGGTACTCCGGTTTCCTCCCACACTCCAAAGACATGCTGGTAGGTTAATTAGATCCTGTCGATAAAATTGGCCAAATATGTGTATGTTGTATGTGTATGTGTTTGTAAGTGTGTCTGGACCCCACAGGGCAAGGACCGCACTATACCACAGATGGACACCAGTGGAAAAAAGCGCCCTGAGACAAATTAAGTTCGCATAGGTAGCGCTATACAAAAGTCATTCATTCATTCAGTGATTCAGAGGACGAAGAGGGAAGTGTTTCCCCAGGTTCTGAGGAAGAAGAGGATGAAGAGAAAGAGGTTTCTTCTTCACGCTATAGATTATCTTTAGAAGAGGTGGATGATCTTTTAAAGACTATCCATACAACTTTAACCACTTGCCTACCAGGCACTTAAACCCCCCTCCCATCCAGACCAATTTTCAGCTTTCGGTGCTCTCACGCTTTGACTGACAATTACTCAGTCATGCAACACTGTACCCAAATTATTTTTTTGTCCTTTTTTTCCCACAAATAGAGCTTTCTTTTGGTGGTATTTGATCACCTCTGGGTTTTTTATTTTTTGCGCTATAATTGAAAAAAGACCGAAAATTTTGAAAAAAAAACGAATTTTTCTTTGTTTCTGTGATACAATTTAGGAAATTATTAATTTTTCTTCATAAATTTTGGCCACAATTTATACTGCCACATATCTTTGGTAAAAATAACCCAAATTAGTGGAAATTATTTGGTCTTTGTGAAAGTTACAGACTCTACAATCTGTGGTGCGAATTATACAAAATTGATCACATCTGATGTACTGGTGGCCAATCTCATTTCTTGTGACCCGAACAAGCCAGGAAAGTACAAATACCCCCCAAATGACCCCTTTTTTGAAAGTAGACATTCCAAGGTATTTAGTAAGAGGCATGGTGAGCTTTTTGATGTTGTCATTTTTTCCCACAATTCTTTGCAAAATGAATTATTTTTTTATTTTTTATTTTTTTTCTACAAAATTGTCATTGTAATAGGTTATTTCTCTCACATGGCATGTGTATACCACAAATGACACCCCAAAATAAATTCTGCTACTCCTCCTGATTATTACGATACCACATGTGTGGGACTTTTACACAGCCTGGCCACTTAGAGAGGCCCAACATGCAGGGAGCGCCATCACGTGTTCTAGGAGCATAAATTACACATCTAAATTGTTGACTACCTATTACACTTCTGAAGGCCCTGGAGCAACAGGACAATGACACGTGACACTGACGTGGCACTGATGACACGTGACACTGACGTGGCACTGATGACACGTGACACTGACGTGGCACTGATGACACGTGACACTGACGTGGCACTGATGACAGATGGTACTAATACGGGGCACTGATGACACGTGACACTGATGACAGATGGCACTAATATGTGGCACTGATGAGAGATGGCACTCATACATGGCACTGATATCACGTGGCACTAATATGTGGCACTGATGAGAGATGGCACTAATACGTGGCACTGATGACAGACGGCACTAATACGTGGCACTGATGACACATGACACTGATGACAGATGGCACTGATACGTGGCATTGATGACAGGTGACACTGATAACAGATGGCACGTGACACTGACAGGTGGCACTGATGACAGATGGCACTAATACGTGACACTGATGACAGATGGCACTGATGTGGCACTGATGACAGATGGCACTATGTGGCACTGATGACAGATGGCACTAATGACAGGTGGCACTGACGACAGGTGGCACTGACGACAGGTGGCATTGACTACAGATGGCACTGGCAGATGGCACTGGCAGATGGCACTGGGGATGGTACTGGCAGATGGCACTGGGGATGGCACTGGGGGTGGCACTGGCAGATGGCACTGGGGATGGCACTGGCAGATGGCAATGGCGATGTCACTGGGCACAGATGGCATTGGGGACAGATTGCAGTGGTGGCAGTGGGCACAGATGGCATTTAATTTTATTTTTATTTTTTTTAAACTTACGGCGCTGCAGCCGTTCATCTCCCCCTCCTCACACGCTGTCTCTGTGTGAGGAGGAGGAGCGGCGCTGAGAGATGATCTCATATGTTTACATATGAGATCATCTCTCATTGGCCAGGGCGATCGCGCTGTAAACGGCCGCTGTTATTGGCCGTTTACAGCGATCTGTGATTGGCCGTGTCCGAGGGACACGGCCAACACAGAATTTCCCTGCTGCGCGCTCGTGAGCGCGCACAGGGAACGAGGAAAGGGGAGGCCGTCATATGACGGCCTCCCGGGATTTCACATCCGCGCTGTGGCCGTCATTCGGCTACGGCCGGATGTGAAGTGGTTAAACATTAAAGAGGACAAAGTCCAGTTGTCGTTACAAGATAATATGTTCCAAGGCATGGGTGAGGAGAAACATCGGGTATTTACAGTACATAAATTTCGATCTGAAACTGTGAAAAGAGAGTGGAAGGACCCAGAAAGGGCTCCTTTCTTCTATAAATCTCTCAAACTGAGATTTCCTTTCGAGGAGAATGGCGCTCAAGTATGGAATAAAAAAAACAAAGCTTGATGCAGCCTTTTCACAAGTATTGAGGAACACAGACCTGGCTTTTGAGGATATGGGCGTCGTAAAAGATGCCATGGAGAAAAGAGCAGATTCTCTACTGAAAAAAGCATGGGATTCAACCCTAGCCAATTTAAAACCAGCTATGGCGTCAACTGTGGTGGCCAGGAACCTAGAGCACTGGCTTAAACAGTTGAAAACCCATATTGAGGCAGGAACTTCCCGCAAGGACCTGTTAGATAAGCTGCCAGTACTACAGAATGCAGTAGGGTACATGGCAGATGCCTCCACTGAATCTATAAAAATGTCGGCAAGATTCTCGTCCCTGGTAAACTCAGCTCGTAGAGCATTATGGGTTAAAACGTGGTCAGGTGATACGGCCTCAAAAGCGAAGCTATGTGTTCTGCCCTTTGAGGGGAATTTAGTGTTTGGCCCGGATCTTGAAGCCGTACTCGATAGGATGGCAGATAAGAATAACGCCTTCCCAGTAAAGAAGAAAGTGATCCCTCAGGGCAAGAAAATTTGTTGTGCTCAGGACACAAAAGAGACAGATTACAAAAGACCCTGGTCCCAAAGAGGGAGGGGCAAGCCAGGGGTACTATTCTGCCCCCCTACCCAAACCACAAATAAAAAGTGACAGACTTTTTCCCACAGTGGAAGACAACAACAACCAGTCCGTTTATTCTCAAAACAATATCAGAGGGCTACAGACTGGAGTTCTCTCAGTCCCCACCATTTCGGTTTTACATAACCCAGGCTCCCCAAGACCTAGAAAAATCTCTAGCAATGTCATCTATCCTGCAAGAACTCATTCAACAGAAAGTGATCATAACTTTTCCCCCCGAAGAGGAAGGACGAGTGTGCTATTCGCACGTATTCCTAGTAAGGAAGCCATCAGGGAAGTTCAGATTAATTCTGAACCTGAAAATACTAAACAGTTCCATCCGGTACAAGAGGTTCAGGATGGACACAATCTTTTCAGTAAAGTGTCTTCCTCCTCCGGTGGCTCCGGCCGTTGTGTCAGATTTGTTGTCTGACAGTTCTTATATAGTGATAGGGCATGGCCATCTGATGACATCACCTGGAGACCCCTGCCCCCTTGTGACATCATGGGTCTGGTATGGTCCTGGGGGGGACCCCACGCCGTTTTTTTGTTTGTTTGTTTTTTCTTTAAATTTGGCGTGAGGTTTTCTCCATACCAGAAGCAAAGGAATTACTTGGATTGGTCAAAGGACAAGTAGCAATCATCTCAAAGTCGTTAAACTTTGAATCATGTTTTGTTACACCTGTAATGTATTTAGTTGATTTAAACTAAAAGTTCAGTTGGGCTTTACCTGTACACAGGCATGGGAGTTATATCATCCCTGGCTGGGTGATAGAGATGGCTGTAGGCTTTGGAACTAGAAGACCAGGAGAAGATGGCAGCAGTGGTGAAGGTGTGACAAGGGAGAGCACAAAAGTTGCACAAAAGGACTGTGGGAGGTAAGTTTGCCATAATGTGAAATGCAAAAAATGGACAAGGATTGCATCCTTTTCTGTTTTTCCAGAGCTAAAGGCGAGGGATCAAAGGTAGCCTGCTGTACATGGACACAAGTCTGTTTACATTTGGCCACCTGGGTCTGCCAATGTCTGCTGTCAAAATGTGGACAATAAAGTAAACCGGAAAAGATGTCACAAAATCCTATTCTGCTTTGATTCAGCAGGGGATCTGCTCACAAAACACCTGCTGAACAGAGAAGAGCACCCCCTTGTGAAAGAACCATAGTGACTTGTTTTCAGGAGGTGCAGTGACCTCCATTTTCCACACTGGATAAATGCAGGTCACTGTGCTAGTGCCCCATTCACACCACAGCGCTGGTGTAATTTTCGGTGTATTGCAGTGTGGAAAAATGCAGCATGTCTGCATTTTTCCTCACCATGCTGGATGCCCCTGCAATTCACTGCACTGCAGAGCAACACTGTGTTGCTGTGGAGTGAATAAGGTAAATAAGGTGTTACTATGTGACAGAAAAAAAAAACAAATGCAAAGAGCTGATATGTGAATCGCACAGCTCCATGCTGGCACCAACACTGCACTAGCCTGCATGGCACTAACGACTGCACTAGCTAGACTAGGAGAATGTAGCATAAAAAGATAATGTTAGGATTAATGATCTGCACTTTTTGTAGCTGCTGACTCTTATGCCGCGTACACACGGTCGGAATTCTCGTTGGAAAAAGCTCTGATGGTTTTCCCGTCGGGATTCCGACGGAATTTCGCTCAAACTGTCTTGCCTACACATGGTCACACCAAATTCCGACGGTCTTTAACACAGCGGCATAAAACACGTTCGACAGCACTATAAAAGGGAAGTTTAATGCTTCCGAGCATGCGTTGAATTGTTTCCGAGCATGCGTCGGAATTTTACGTGTCGGAATTGCATACACACGATCGGAAAATCCGATAGAAAGGTTTTCCGTCGGAAAAATTGAGAACAGGTTCTCAATCCAAAGTCAGTCGGAAATTCCGACAGAAAAACACTGATGGGCATACACACGGTCGGAAAATCCGTTGAAAAGCTCCCATCGGACTGTTTCCATCGGAAATTCCGACTGTGTGTACGCCGCATTACTAAACAGAATTTCAATCCACATATTTTCTCTGTAGTGCTTACTGCCATAAACAATTGTGCCACAGGTTACATCAGGTCTAGATAATGTAAGTGTATCTCTAGGCAAAACCCTTTTTTTTCAGTTTTGATAGACTGGGGAAGGGTTAGACCCTTTGTCAAGTCTTAATTGATGTCTGTGTCCCCATTGGGGAGATTCACCATTCTATTTGTACTAGCGACCATTGTCACAGAGAAGGAAAGTGAGGAGACATCCAACATTTTAGGGTTGTCCCCAAAACAAGAGGTGAGGTGACATCTTCCAATGGGTACACCTGTTCTGGTGACAATTGTCTAATGCCGCGTACACACGGTTGGAATTCTCGTCGGAAAAAGCTCTGATGGTTTTCCCGTCGAAATTCCGATGGAATTTCGCTCAAACTGTCTTGCCTACACACGGTCACACCAAATTCCGACGGTCAATAACACCACGCCTTAAAAAACGTTCGACTGCACTATAAAAGGGAAGTTTAATGCTTCTGAGCATACGTCAAATTGTTTCCGAGCATGCGTCGGAATTTTGCGTGTCGGAATTGCATACACACAATCAGAAAATCCAATAGAAAGGTTTTCCGTCGGAAAAATTAAGAACAGGTTCTCAATCCAAAGTCCGTCGGAAATTCCGACAGAAAAAGACCGATGGGCATACACACGGTCGGAAAATCTGATGAAAAGCTCCCATCGGACTGTTTCCATCGGAAATTCCGACCATGTGGAATTCTCCTCACTTTGAAAAATGAAAGAAAATGTCCCCAATGGTACACAGTCAGAAAAAATAAATAAAAAGCCACCACTCAAACCATAGACCTCAAAATTTAAAGGAAGTAATTTTTTGATGATAATCCAAAAATGTGCTAAAAAGGACATGATACGCCGATGTTTCTGGGCCAGGTTGGACCTCTTTCTCCAGACTGTCTGTCACCTGGAAAGAGGGGTTTACTGTGGCCCTGAAAGTCGGTGTATCGTGTCTATTTATTCACATTTTTGTAATATCATCCCAAAATACCATCATTAAAATGTTGAGGTCTATGAGCTGAGTGCTGGCTCTTTCTCTTTTTGGTTACTTTACAGTATCACCGTTAGCCATTCATGTCTAAAAGCAAGAAGGTGGAAATAAGGGTCTGCTGCTGGATGAATGTTACAAAGCAGAAAAGTAAAAAACTTCCATGGGGCTTTCAAAGAGGTGCATGGCCAAAATAGCTAAACCAAAGCTGTTTTGGCCATACTTCTCTTGTGCGTCATACGCATGAAATGGAGGCAGAGAGCGGTGTCTGACAGTCACCGCTCTTTGACTCAAGAAGACCGAGAACTGAACAGACAGGAGTCGTGTGATCGCTCAGCTGTCGGTGTTATATACCAATTTTTCTCCTGTAAACATTTCCTTCTTAAAGAGGATCTTCAACTTGAAAACAAAAAATTTAAAATAGTGTAGCTGTCCAGGGATCCATCGCTGTCCTCACCCGAGCCACGCCTTTGGGTCCAGGTGCTGGCATGTTCACTTTGGTAGGCCGGCTGTGACTGCTTGCAGCTTCACAGCCGGGTTCCCACTGCACACGTGTGAGCAGCGCTGTGCTTTGTGAATGGTCATGCAGCTTTCTGAGACCTATGATGTGTCCCAGAAGCCTCCAAAAAAATGTAGTGCCAAAACTTAAAGTGGTTGTAAACCCTTACATCTGCCCAATGAAGTGACTGGCCTCAGGTGATACATAGAGATGAAACCGATCCGCCTACATAAGCTTTACCTGATTATCTGCAGTCTTCTCTTCTCTACACCTGTTCAAAAAGTCCAGAATTTATAAAGCTTGTTTGAGCTGTCAGAAAAAAAGGGGCGGAGAGCTGAAGTTACATTCTGCAGAGCTCAATGAGAAGAGCTCTGAGAACCAATTGGAGGCAAGGGACAGACCCCCTTCACACAGCAAACAGGAACAGAGCTGAGGCTGTCAATCAGCTGTAGCTCCCTCCATGTCACCTTTTTTTTCTTTTGGTGTCAGGAAAACTTGTCAGAAGTGACCCATGTTGATAGCAGCAGAATGAAGCAGCAGACAGAAATTACTCTTTTAACCGCATCCGATTTGCATAACATGTGAATGGGACCGGCTTTCAATGAAGCCGGTTCACACATGCGCTCACGGTCTGTGAATCACACCTGAACCGGTGAACAAAATCGCACCAGACTGCAACCCGCAGCTGGAAATGTGTGAATCTAGCCTAAGGCTCGGCACACATGCTCAGCAGGGATTGCTCCGTTGATCGCCGCTGAGCTGGCAGATGACAGGTCCATCTCTGCTCACTGTGCAGGGACGAACCCGTCAGAGCTCCACTCTCCTCTATGGGGGATCGGATGAAAATGGCCGTTTTCATCCAATCCGCCAGACGGATGGAAAATAGGGTTTTCATCCGTCTGGATTCAGCGGATCGGAGTAGATCGGATGTCAGCAGACATGTCACCGCTGACATCCGTCGCTCCATAGACCTGCATGGCACGTCCATTCAGGTCCGCCCTAAAAAAACTGAAACATGTGTGAAAGGGGCCTTAGGGATTGAATTATTAAAACTGGAGAGTGCTGAATCTGATGCACCTGTGCATGGTGGCCAATCAACTTCCAGCATGTTCAATTAAAGGAAAGAAGTTCAGTCCCGCAAGCGCGAGTGTGAGGCAGATTTCAGGCGCTTCTTAGAGGCCATTTTAAGTGCTAAAACGGCCTCTGTGTGAAAGTGGTTTAGCAACTAAAGGGGACAGTTATACGTTGGTATTTTTTTTCCATTTCTGTACCACTAATTTAAAAAATGCAATGCTTCTCGTGCTATTAAAATGTTTTAAAGTCAGTCACTTGACCAGCCTATGCTCCAACCAGAACTTTCTGCTGCTTTAAGTAGAGAACTCTGGGATGTCGCTTGCTCCACACAGTGGCCTGCATCCTTAGAATGCACATAGGAATGACATAATCGGTATTCTGCAGCTCTGTTGTCCAGTTTCAGGCTGTGCTGGGTTTTAAATGACATTGTATTGCTTAACCAGAGACGTCTACTAAAGTGACATGGGTTGTTGAGCAAAATTTTTTTTATTAAATTTTTTTTTTTGCTCATTATCCCCACATTTAACTGTATTTGGGTTCTCTTTAGTTCAGATGTTTGCAGACAAGCACTTGACCAACATGGATATCCTGTGAGGTTGCTCTCTCAGGCTCTGTCCTCGTGGCGTATGGGAGCGTAGCGTCTTGTGGCGCAATGACGTACAGTCCCGTTCCACAATGTTGGAGAACATGTATGTCCCTGGCCTTTGGGCTGGCATGGACATCGTCCTGTATATTCCTACAACTTCCCAGAGCTCTCGGGCTATTACTGGGGAGACAAACCATGCAGGATACAGATCTTTAAAACAGAATACATCATAATGTTTGAGAGCACATATCGGCGTCTGTCTTAATCCTAATAAAATATACCCATAGTTTGTCCCTTTTTAACTTGCATGAGTTTTTGTAAAAAAAAAACTATTTGTTGCCTGGTAGTAAAAATTTAGTTTTTTCTCCTGATGGTTAAAGTGAGAATGTTGACGTAAAATTCACCTAAAGCCGAATTAGTCTAAAACAGGGATATGCAATTAGCGGATCTCCAGCTGTTGCAGAACTACAAGTCCCATGAGGCATAGCAAAACTGACAGCCACAAGCATGACACCCAGAGGCTTGATGGGACTTGTAGTTTTGCAACAGCTGGAGGTCCGCTAATTGCATATCCCTGGTCTAAAATGTCCCCCTCCTAACTCCTAAACTAACCTGTGTATATACTTTACCTATTCCCAACCTGGTCCAGTCATGTGACATCGCTGCATATGGGTGGGGTGTCAAAAAAATAAATGGCACATTTTTGAAAAAGGAGTGCATTTTTTTTTTAGTGTTGGGCCCATGCACACTTTTTGACCGCATATTTTAAAAAGAGAAAACCTGAATTTATAGCGCCTGTAAAGCATATGAAAGCACCCGACTCCGCGTAATGCAAAGCTAGATTTTAACCCACGCTCACAGGGGGTGCCATGCAAGCTACACTTAAAAGAATTATTTTTTTAACTTTCAATGATGCTTAATTGGACAAATAAGATGAATCTCCCTATCAGGGGCACAAATTTCAGTTTTTATTGCCAGGTGTTCTAATCTATGTTCACTCCAACTTGTTTTTTTTTTACATTAGTTGTACTTTAAAGTAGTTCTAAAGCCAGAAAGTTTAACTTTATCTGCATTGGGGTAAAAAAAAAAAAATATTCAACCCATTCCCCCCAGCATACACCATCTCCCTTTTTTTAAATAAAAAAATTCTAGCAATGGTCTTTTGCATAATACAACATTTAGTGTTCATCCACAGATACCCCATTATTTTTTGGACATTCTAAAAAAATCCAATACCAGAACTTTCAGTCAGTGCACTCATGTGAGAGCTGACTGTCATCTGCTCACTGTAAATATCTCTGAAGAGAAGCATCATTGGTGATTAGAAGACATTGACTACAGAAGAGGCCATTGGGCAAAAAGGGCTTTGACTTTTTTCAGCGTGGAGTGTAAACCTTTCTAGCAAAGGGGGTGTTTGGAAATCACTAAAGCTTTTTATGAAGGAAAACATTTTAGTTTATTTTGGAAAGGTTCCTCTCAAAATGTATCTTCTGGCTTTTGTCTATATGGCCCAGTGAAGGTGATCTTTGGGTAAACCATGGTACACACACCTGAATTTTTGCTGTTTCTCACAGGAAATTGAAGTCGGGGGTGGTAGAAAAGCAATAATCATCTTCGTTCCAGTCCCTCAGCTGAAATCTTTCCAGAAGATCCAAGTTAGACTGGTGCGCGAGCTGGAAAAGAAGTTCAGTGGCAAGCATGTTGTCTTCATTGCTCAGGTAAGAAAATGTACCCATATAGTTCCCCCCTTGTTTTTTTTTCTCCCAAGAATGTCTACACTTAAAGCAGAACTCCTGGGATTTTCAAAAAATTTGTAGGGGTTAACTGTGCTCCCTGGGAGGTGATTCTAACTGAAGGGGGGTGGACTGACTAAAGGAAGTGACGTATCATGGTTCCTAGCTAATAGGAACACATGATCTGCCATTCCTCTCATGGAGTTCTGCTTTAAACTCACAACAGATGTATATCCGAGCAATCATTTGCATGGAAAGTATTCTTGCATATTAAAGAAGCTCCAGTCTATTTAGGGCCATTTCACCTGGAACAATTGTGCAGCCAGCACAGTAAAAAATTCCCTCTTTGCATGCTTGTTCAAAACGAGGGCCTTAAAATATTGAAGCCAAGTGAGTCAATGTAATAGCTAAGCAACTAGCATTTTACAGAATGGTACAGTCTTTCATGTCTCATGCAGCTTTACTTTTAATCACCAACGTGGATATCCTGTGAGGTTGCTCTCACAGGCTCTGTCCTCGTGGCGTATGGGAGCGTAGCATCTTCTGGTGCTGTGACGTATAGTCCCGTTCCACAACGTTGGAGAACATGCATGTCCCCAGCCTTCGGGCTGGTGAGGACCGCGTCCTGTATATTCCTACAACTTCTCAGAGCTCTCGGGCTATTACTGTGGAGCCAAACCATGCAGGATATAAAACTACATTATTATACCTGTTAGATGTCAGTGTAACACTGCACAACATCTGTGTTCAGATGAGGACCTTGATCACGGTTTGGTCTTGGTAGCATTTCTCTAGTTGCTGTATGCATGTTGGATAGCTTTGATTCTTCACCTGTTGACTGCCAGATTTCTCAATTGCTAGAACTCTGCATGTTTGACAAGACAAATCGTACAATTTTAAAAATGTCGGCACTTAAAATGAGGTTAGTTGGCTGATGCTTTCTCTTGGATGCCTATTTTTGGTAAATGTTGGTGTTAAAGCTGCACATCACCCCAAAGGGACGTTTGGCTTTGAGACTAAAGTCAATCCAGCTCTGTGCCTGAGCAGCTCCGCTGCTCTCCTCACAGGCTCAGACAACAGCAGGAGTTACTACCCGCTGCTGTCAATCAAATCTCTTGCGGGATCAGGGCTGAGCCACGCTGTGTGCCATGGACGCAGCCTGGCTCAGGAGCAAACCACCGCAAGTGCCCCATTGCAAGCAGCTTGCTACGGAGGAATTTAAAAGGGAGATGAGAGCGCCGGCAGTGGACCCCAAAAGAAATTGGGAGGGGGGGCGCCACTGAGCAGGTAATTGTATGAAACCGGGGAGCAATCAGCGCAAACGCAATATAAGAACGTAAAGCAGATGCAAGCTGTACACTATAGGTAATAACATACACCTAAAAATAATCTAAACAATGGTAAGTGCAGCGCAAATATGATAAAAGGGAATGAAAGTCCAATCCAGATGAATAGCTCCAATAACCGGACAGATGGAATAGGATCCCTTGTGAAGAAAGATGACAATTCTTCCAATAAGTTACAGTTCCTCCACCACATAAGCCAAAATACGCTTACCAGAAATGGTGGACCTTCTTTTTTACAGAAGGTCAAAGCACGTTAATCCCCGTGGAAATAATGTTAACCTCTCGCAGGGCTTGAGCGGTCCGAAATCCAAACACATGGGGCTCCTGTCCAGCGGTGAGATCCAACAATAAAAAAGCTGGTGATAGTAGTATAGTACAAGAGCCGTCCCAAAAAAGGACACAAGTGTACTGTCATTTATTCAGATGTATGAAATATATAAAAGTATGACGCTCACTAGCGCAATAAATGTAGCAATGTTTAAAAAACGCAGCACTGTCCACGGATCAAGTGCATATAGGTGGCAGCGGGTGACGTCCATGCGTTAAGCGCCTGGGCGGAGGAGCTTGCAGCACAGATGTCACCCGCTGCCACCTCCATGCAGTGTTTTTATTGGCTTTTGGGGCATAGTTCCTGCCACCAAAACAGATAGTGGGGCACTATTCCTCCCACGGACACCAGTGGTATTACTCCTGCTACGCCCCCCCCCCCCCCCCCTAAAGTCTGGACCATAAACTAGCCCTTTGTTTATAAAGATTGAAGACCTCTGTTCTAGAGCATGTTCCAAATTATTTCTTGTAGCGCAAAATGGGTTTTCAGCTTCCCTCTGACCCCATTTGTGGACTTGTAAAGTTCTTGCAGGAGCCGCTGCTGAGAAGGTATCAGCTGGTGTGCGCTGCTGGTTCCTACTGCCCTAGGCACCATCTTGGCTACATATTCTTTATTTTTTAGTCAGTCAGGGCTGACAACTTGGCTTTAAATTTCAGTGCAGCTAAAGATTTTTGTTGGGTTTAAAAAAAAAAATGCATGTAGGACAGACCTCTCGCTTTTATATACTGTATTTTGTTAATGCTAGTTCATGCATGCTGTTGGAAAGATGTGAATGAATGGTGTATATATTTTGCTCTTGAAGTTGCTGTTGAGACCTCTTAACCCAGACCTATTCATGGTCTCCAAAGGATCTCATATGTTTAGATAATTTGTATGTTTTGTGGTTCTCTATAAAGTCAGTGTAGTGATGTGAAATTGTATTTCCCTATACAGAGAAGGATTCTGCCCAAACCAACAAGAAAAAGCCGCACAAAAAACAAGCAGAAGCGCCCCAGGAGGTAAGTGGGCTTTCAAAAACTATTAGTAAAACTTTGTAGATTGAAAGAACTGCTGCTTTCCTCTCTGCCCCCATTGCCCAGTTACCGAGTTAGGGTTCTTGCTCAGACAATTGTTTTTTTTTTTTTTTTTTGGTGCAGGTAGATGTCTTTACTCTGCAGTGTTTTATTTCTACAAGCCTTTCAGTAAAAAATTAAACATCTAACCCGACATGGATATCCTGTGAGGTTGCTCTCATAGGCTCTGTCCTCGTGGCGTATGGGAGCGTAGCGTCTTCTGGCGCAATGACGTACAGTCCCGTTCCACAATGTTGGAGAAAATGCATGTCCCCGGCTTTCAGGCTGGTGTGGCTGGCTTCCTGTATATTCCTACAACTTTCCAGAGCTTGCAAGCTGTGACTGGGGAGACAAACCATGCAGGATACATACTAAAAAATATATATTTTAATGTGGATTTTTTTGCAACGAAAAAATTTGACAAATATTTTTTTTCAATCTGTCTCATTGGGGATATTTGGCTTAGCTTTCTGTCCTATAGCCAAATCGGGAAGTAAGAATAGTAAAATATCCTGAATACTGTGCAGAGTTTTCAGGTAATGTTTTGTAGTACATTGTTTATAGTAAAATTTGATTCTTTGCCCTTTTGATTTACTCAATGTGTTCAGGGTGCAATATTTTTGAGATGAAAGACTTATTGGTGGCATCAATATTACCTGGGATTGTCTTGGGGGCGCACCATCTTTTGTCTTGTATTAGAAGCTATGGCTTTGATATTTTGGGTCCAACAATCTTATGTTTGGTAAAATTGTTGTAATCTTCAGTCTGTCTGTGAAGGTTCTAATCTATTCAGGTCTTCATAAAGCTAGTAGTAGGTTACATTAAAAACAAACAATAGCTTTGGGGCAGTGGGGCTCTGCAACAGTTTTAAAAAAACAATTGTGTGCCTTGTTGACCTATCTTCTGTATCAAACAACCTTTCCATATTGGCTATGATTGGTTTCTGTGGACAGCTTTTCTTTTGCTATTAAAGAGCTTATTAACTCTCATATTTTTTTTACCTTAATCCATCCTATGCATTAAGGTGAAAAACTTCTGACAGTGACCGCATCCCCCCCCCCCTGTTTTATTCACCTGAGCCTGTTTGATACCTTAGCAGGGATGCGCTCTTCCCCCTCTGCCCATTGTCTCGGCTCTTGAGTAGATTGATAGTAGCACAGCCATTGGCTCCCACTGCGGTCAATTAAATCAAATGTACAGAGGCAGGACTCGGAGCATGACCGCACGTGTCCTAGAGCTTTCTCCAATGTGGACACTCGATGCGGGGAGGAGCTACAGTGCCACCGGTGCACCCCAGAAGTCAAGCATTGGGGGCCACTCTGTGCTAAACTAACTGCACAGTGGGGGTAAGTATGACTTTTAAAAATTAAAGGGTTTACAACCCCTTTAAGCTTGTATGATATCCACTAGTGATAAATGCTTAGGGTCTTACAGGTAACCTCTACCTAAAATCATGAGTGACCCACAGTGGGGCAATAATTTTGCGTTTTTGTTTAATTTGATTTTGTTTTTGCTAACTTGTGCTGCAACTGTTTTATCTCAGCCGTACTTTGACTGCAGTACATGATGCCATCCTTGAAGATTTGGTGTACCCAAGTGAGATTGTGGGCAAAAGAATCCGTGTGAAGTTGGATGGCAGTCGGCTTATCAAAGTCCATTTGGACAAAGCACAACAGAACAATGTGGAACACAAGGTAACTTTTCTTTAAATGTTGTCACACAATGGAAGGGCAAACCTTTTTGATGCACAGAGAACCTGTTGGAGATTAAGGTTGTCATTGATGGCTTTTGTCAACACTTTACTATTTTGGGTCACTTGGCCTGGAACAATTATGCAGCCAGTGCAATGAAATTCTTGTGTGAATGCTTATTTAAAACAAGGGACTTGGAATTGACACCAAGCATCTAAAGAATGGTGCAGTAGTGACAGCCTTTCACATCTGTCTCATGCAGATTTACTTTTAATCCTCAACGTGGATATCCTGTGAGGTTGCTCTCCCAGGCTCTGTCCTCGTGGCGTATGGGAGCGTAGCATCTTCTGGTGCTGTGATGTATAGTCCCGTTCCACAACGTTGGAGAACATGCATGTCCCCAGCCTTCGTGCTGGTGTGGACATCATCCTGTATATTCCTAAAACTTTCCAGAGCCTTCTGGCTATTACTGGGGAGAAAAACCATGCAGGATACATAATGTGAATAATCTGTTTCCAATCTGTTTATGCTGTTTGAGTAACTTTTTTTTTTTTTTTTTCTGTCTAGGTGGAAACATTTTCTGGTGTCTACAAGAAACTCACAGGCAAAGATGTGATTTTTGAATTCCCAGAATTTCAGCTGTAAAGTGCTTATGTAATTAAAAAAAAAATACTTGTACTTTGGTTTGTTTGTTTTTTTTTTTTTTTTTTTTTTCTGGTACAGAGAATTGTTTAATGTTTGAGTAGATGTGCAGGTGCCTTTATCAGTGGGAAGTACACTTTATTTGAACAGCTTGATCCATGAGTGACCTGCTTATACTTTTAGTGTTGCTCTAAGAAATATGTGCATTGTCCCACTGGTGCTCAGGCATGGGGGTTCTGGCATGAAATATCACCACTGTAGTGTACTGCCACCCGCTGATGTTTTGTCCTGCCCACTGGGAGGCTTCATCATAGAGATGACCATAGACCTCTGACTAAGCCCCTGGTGGGGAGGGCAAAATGTCAGAGGGCATTAACTGGACTGGGAGAGCAGCGACTTAAAACGCGCGCATATATATTTTTTTTGCTTTCTAGTCCCATGTTAAGAGGTTACTCACCATATGAAAAGTCTCGTATGACAGAATACAACTTCAGAAGCGATGTAATGACTAGTTTTGTATGTGTTCTTTCGCTTCTGAGCATGTGTAGTCTTGCTGCGTTTTTTTTTTTTGTATGAAAATCTGACAATTTTTAGTATACAAGTAAATGTGCAAAGACAAAATCTGTAATTTTCCACAATGTCAAATAACATGGATCTCTCGACAATCGAAACATAAATAAAAGTCCATGTTTTATAGAATCCATATAATTATAAAAATACCATCCAGTGAGGCAAGGGACAAACTGAGGGATCAAATACAGGAGCTCCACATGTAGGGCTGCCATCAGAAGACAAACCCTGTACCAAAGTCTATAGAAAGGAAAAAAAAGCAAAGGAAGGGGGTGCCTCGGTGTAGAATTGGCTAACACTTAAATTTAAAAATATGTAAATACAGGCAACTCACATTTTTAATGTAATAAATGAGCATTGAACACATTAAAAACTGAGCATGGATGTGGTCATCAGATCCTGTTAAGCTGAGGCCCTGTAGCTACTAGCGTGTTCATCCAGGCTTGATGAAGAAGCGTGGCTGTCATGCTATCTCAGCCTGCACGCTCACGAAACAGGTCGCACCCACTAGTGATGTCATCTCTCCGCCTGCGTTCCAGACCTCGCTCTGCTCTGTACTTTTTTTTTTTTAACCACTTCAGCCCCGGACCATTTGGCAGCCAAAGGACCAGAGGTCTTTTTTCAATTTCGCACTGCACTACTTTAACTGGTAATTGCGCGGTCATGCAATTTTGTAACCAAACGAAATTTGCGTCCTTTTCTTCCCACAAATAGAGCTTTCTTTTGATGGTATTTGATTGCCTCTGTGATTTTTATTTTTTGCGATATAAACGGAAAAAGAGCGAAAATTTTGAAAAAAAAAAGAGATTTTCTACTTTTTGTTATAAAAAAAAAAATCTAATAAACTCAATTTTAGTCAAACATTTGGGCCAAAATGTATTCAGCCACATGTCTTTAGTAAAAAAAAAATGCCAATAAGCGTATATTTATTGGTTTGCGCAAAAGTTATAGCGTCTACAAACTAGAGTACATTTTCTGGAATTTACACCGCTTTTAATTTATGACTGCCTATTTCATTTCTTGAGGTGCTAAAATGGCAGAGAAGTACAAAACCCCCCCAAATGACCCCATTTTGGAAAGTAGACACCCCAAGCTATTTGCTGAGAGGCATGTTGAGCCCATTGAATATTTTTTTTTTTAGTCCCAAGTGATTGAATAAAGACAAAAATAAAAAAGATTTTTTTTTTTTTTCAAAAAGTTGTCACTAAATGATATATTGCTCACACATGCCATAGTTATATGTGGAATTGCACCCCAAAATACATTTTGCTGCTTCTCCTGAGTATGGGGATACCACATGTGTGGGACTTTTTGGGAGCCTAGCCGCGTACGGGGCCCCGAAACCCAAGCACCGCCTTCAGGATTTCTAAGGGTGCAAATTTTTGATTTCACTCCTCACTACCTATCACCGTTTCGAAGGCCATAAAATGCCAAAATAGCACAAAACCCCCCCAAATGACCCCATTTTGGAAAGTAGACACCCCAAGCTATTTGTTGAGAGGCATGGTGAGTATTTTACAGCTCTCATTTGTTTTTGAAAATGAAGAAAGTAAAGAAAAAAAATTTTTTTTTTCTTTTTTTTCAATTTTCAAAACTTTGTGACAAAAAGCGAGATCTGCAAAATACTCACCATACCTCTCAGCAAATAGCTTGGGGTGTCTACTTTCCAAAATGGGGTCATTTTGGGGGGTTTTATGCCATCAGGGCATTCCATGGCCTCCGAAACTGTGATTGGCAGTGAGAAGTGAAATAAAAAAAATTACACCCTTAGAAAGCCTGAAGGCGGTGATTGGTTTTTGGGGTTCCGTACGCAGCTAGGCTCCCAAAAAGTCCCACACATGTGGTATCCCCGTACTCAGGAGAAGCAACAGAATGTATTTTGGGGTGTATTTCCACATATGCCCATGACATGTTTGAGCAATATATCATTTAGTGACAACTTTTTGTAAAAAAATATATATATTTTTTTTTTTTTCATTATTCAATCTCTTGGGACAAAAAAAAAAAATATTTAATGGGCTCAACATTGCTCTCATCAAATAGCTTGGGGTGTCTACTTTCCAAAATGGGGTCATTTGGGGGGGGTTTGAACTGTCCTGGCATTTTATGCACAACATTTAGAAGCCTATGTCACACGTCACCCACTCTTCTAACCACTTGTAGACAAAGCCCTTTCTAACACTTTTTGTTTACATGAAAACATTTTTTTTTTTGCAAGAAAATTACGTTGAACCCCCAAACACTATATATAATGTTAAAGCAAAGGCCCTACAGATTAAAATGGTGGGTGTTGCATTTTTTTTTTCCACACAGTATTTGCGCAGCGATTTTTCAAACGCATTTTTTGTGGAAAAAATACACTTTTTTTTTTATTTTAATGCACTAAAACACACTATATTGCTCAAATTTTTGATGAAATAAAAAATATGATCTTAGGCCGAGTACATGGATACCAAACACGACATGCTTTAAAATTGCGCACAAACACGCAGTGGCGACAAACTACATACATTTTTAAAAGCCTTTAAAAGCCTTTACATGATACCACATTAGATTCACGGAGGAGGTCTACTGCTAAAATTACTGCCCTCGATCTGACCTTCGCGGTGATACCTCACATGCATGGTGCAATTGCTGTTTACATATGACGCCAGACCAACGCTTGTGTACGCCTTTGCGCAAGAGAAGGGGGGCAGGGGTGCTTTTTTTTTTTTGTTTTTTTTTTTATTTATTTAGCTTTTTTATTTTATTTTTAAACTGTTCCTTCCATTTTTTTTCTTTGTTATGATTTTTATTGTTATCTCAGGGAATGTAAATATCCCCTATGATAGCAATAGGCAGTGACAGGTACTCTTTTTTTTTGAAAAAATTGGGGTCTATTAGACCCTAGATCTTTCCTCTGCCCTCAAAGCATCTGACCACACCAAGATTGGTGTGATAAAATGCTTTCCCAATTTCCCAATGGCGCGGTTTATATCCGGGAGGGGGGACATTCCCTCCCACTGCTTGTAAAAGCAGTCTAGAGGCTAATTACCCGCTAGAATTGCTTTTACATGAAAGCTGATCACTGGCTGAAAAGAATGATACCAAGATGATACCTAAACCTGCAGGCATCATTCTGGTATAACCATTCAAAGTCCAGCAACATACTGGACATATATTGTAATCTTTTTTTTTTTCATGCAGCCTCTTGGCTGAACGAAAAAAAGAGATTGATTGGTGGGTATGCCCACCATTAGAATACCTCCCTTCATCCACCCACTTCTAATGATGGGCATACATGCACCATTTATATATGCCGATGCATGGGGGCATCCTCCCGCAAAAGTTATGCCGTGTACACACGGTCGGAATTTCGACCGTATGTACGTGGCATTAGGAGCCAATCGCTCCTCCCCCCCCCCTGCTGCCCCCATGCTTCGGCATATATGCTCTTTTTTTTAACTGTGGTGGTGAAATCACCTCCTACAGCGTTGGAGTCGCGGCTTTATGTATCGTGGGAGCAAACGCTGTTGCTGTCAAGATAAATAAATCCGCGTTGCAACTGAATGGCGCACCTGAAAACAAAAAAATGCTTAACACTAAAACACAGTAAACAAAATTACATACCTGAAAAGCAAGCATGATAAAACATGATAAAACATAATAAAACATTGCAGAATAGAATGGAGTAAAAAAAGAGCAACAATAGAGAGAGAATAGAGTGAGAGAGAGAACAATAAAACGACAACTATTTTTATTTTTTTTATTTTTTTGAGATTCACAGGTAAAAAAGCTCCTGACTGAAGCGACTGAATCAAAACGCTACCACAAAAAAAATGTTAGCGATCGCAGGGATCAGGCCTGACTCTGCGAACGCTGCAGTTATGTGTGCTTAGTGTTTTGTAAGTGACAGTGATCGATCGATACTGCACTTGGGTGGGCTGGGCTGGGCGGAGGGGGAAAACGCAGGTGCTAGCAGGTATCTGGGCTGATCCCGCTAACAATGCGTTTTTTTTTGGAACCCTAAACTGCTGGGACGCTAGTATAGATCTGATCAGATCAGATATTGATCTGTTCAGATACTGTACCACTAAGGGAGGTGTATGCTTTGCGCGTGGGTGTTTGCGGTACTGGCACTAACCAGGGGCGACGCAGACCTTATTTGACCCTAAAACCTAATTGATATCACCCGCCGGGCGATCAGGGGGTAAAACCGTTATTGGGTAATAAATGGCGGGTGCCCTGACAGTATAAAAAATAAAGCTAACTAACCAGCGTCACCCGTAACAGTAATACAAAAAAAAACTGGTTACCTAGCGACACTAATGCAGCGATCAGAAAAACGATCGCTTAGTGACACTGGCAAAAGGGGGTGAAAGGGTTAACTATGGGCAATCAGGGGGTTAAAACCTTTATTAGGTAATATATGGGGGTACCTGACGCTATATAAAAACCTGACGGGGAACCTAAATAACGAAATAACTAACTGGCTAACCAGCGTCACCAGTGACAGTTATACAGTGATCACTGGTGAAAGGGTTAACTCTAGGGGCAATCAGGGGGTTAAAACCTTTATTTAGGTTGTAATATGGGGGTACCTGACCTATAAACCTATTTATGAACCTATATAAACATGGCGGTTACCTAAAAAAAAAAAAATGGTTACCTAGCGACAGCAGTGACACTAATACAGCGATCAGAAAAACGATCGCTTAGTGACACTGGCAAAAGGGGGTGAAAGGGTTACCTGGGGGGCAATCAAGGGGTTAAACCTTTATTAGGGGGGGGGGTAGGGGGCTACCTTGGACCTAAAACTAACTGCACTGACAGTTATTACAGTCACACTGACACTAAATGCAGTGATCAGTAAAAAAATGATCACTGCAATTAGTGACACTGTGACTGGGGGGGGGAGGGGGTGATCTGGGGGGTGATCTGGGGGTGACAGGGGGGTGTTTTGTGTGCCTATGTGTACTGGTGTCAGTGTACTGTTGGTGCACTAACCTTTAGACGTTCACAGCTCGGCGTTCCGGTCACATAGACCGGCGCACCGAGCGTGACATCACTTCCTCTGCCTGTGTTTTGATTGACACAGACAGAGGAAGCATCTGATTCGCCAGGAGCGATCGCGAGGGGGTGGCCAGAAACCACTGGCCGTCCCCTCATCCCGGATCGCTCCTGAAGCGATCCCGACCGTCCCCGCCGGCGGGGGGGGTCCGGTGGCCGGGGGGGTCCGATCGGACCCCCCACCCCCCTCCCCCCCCCCGCCGGAAGAATGGCACGTACAGGTACGTGGTTCTGCCTGTACGTGCCATTCTGCCGACGTATATATACAGGGGGCGGTCGGCAAGTGGTTAAAATGGCATGGCTGTGATTGGCCAGTGCAGCATGTGACCCAGCCTCTATATATAGTCCAGACACACAGCACACAGCAGCATTCTGTTATAGACAGGTTCCTGTGCTGCTGAGAGGATTTTAGGAGTTAGTGTGATTCAGTCAGTCCACATTCCTTGAATTTTCTTCTAATTAGTTAGATCAGTGAGCGATCTAGATAGCTAGAGTAGGGAGTTTCTTTATTAAGCAAAAGAGGCAGAGAATTATTAGAGATTCCTAAATCAATTGTACCCTGGCTGGGGTGCAGTGCACAGTCTTTTAACAGTGCCATGAGGCCAGTGCCAGACAAAATATAAAAGTTTTTACCTGCAAGGTCAGTGCACCATTAGGACCAACACTGCATATACTAAGAGATACACCATAGTCTGTGTGATTTCTGCTATTGGAAAAACATTGCATAAAAATTTTTTTTTTTTTTCCCCAATAGCATTTTCTGCGTGTTCATACATACACGCTGTAGACAGTATCTGTGTATTCCGATATTGCAAAAACATAGCAAAAAATTTAATTTTGCAGGGTTTTTTTTATCTTCCCAATAACGTTTTTGGCATTTTCATAAATGCTTTACATACTGTCTTCTGATATTGCAAAAACATTTAATTGTGGTGTGTTTTTCCCAATAGCATTTTCTGCGTGGTCATAAATGCTTTCGACACTGTACGTGTATTCTGCTATATACAAAAACACCCATTTAGGACGAGATCATAAATTCTGAAAATATGAGATCATCAAAAAGGGGATGTGGCCTGGGTCGTGGTGCTGCTGGTGGCGCTCCTGTTGCAGGGAGAGGATGTGGTCGATCTGTGCCAGCTACACGCACTAGAGATACACCTTCCTCAGGTGCGAGTAGGCGACAGAACATGCAGCAGTATTTTGGCGTGCCTAATGAGGCTGTACGAATGTTGAGGCCAGGACAAGTACAGGCGATAGTAGATTGGGTTGCTGCTGACAGTGCCTCCGGTTCCTTCACATTGTCTCCCACCCAGTCTCCTGATGAAAGTTCAGAGTTGGCACCTGCAGCCGATGTCTTTCACCTCACCCCCTTCCAAATCAGCCTGAGCCCCAAATCATGCAGCAGTCTCTTCTGCTTTTTGATGACTCAATTAGCAGGGTTTCCCAGGGCCATCCACCTAGCCCTGCCCCAGAAGTGGAAGAGATTGTGTGCACCGATGCCCAACCACTTATGTTTCATGATGAGTACATGGGAGGACCATCGCAGCACGTCTCGGATGATGACGAAACACAGGTGCCAACTGCTGCTGCTTTCGCCATTGTGCAGACCGACAAGGAGGGCAGGGGTGAATTTTGGGTGGAGGACGATGAGGTCCTTGACCTCACATGGAGTCAACATCATGCAGGTGACCAGTGTAGTTCAGAGGAAGAGGTGGTGGTTGCACAGAGCCACCAGCACAGCAGAAGAGGGAGCAGGGTGCAAAAGCGGAGCGTCCGTCCCCTAGACAGTATGTCTGCTACTGCCCAACGCAGCAAGGGACCGAGCACACCAAAGCCAGGTGCAAGGAGTTCCCTAGCATAGCAGTTCTTCAGACAATGTCCTGATGACAAGACACGAGTGGTTTGCACGCTGTGCAATCGGAGCTTGAAGCGAGGCATAAACGTTCTCAACCTGAGCACAACCTGCATGACCAGGCATTTAAGTGCAAAGCACGAGATGCAGTGGAGTAGACACCGCAAAAACCAAGAAAGGTCTCTGGCTCCTGCTTCCTCTTCTGCTGCAGTCTCGGCCTTTTCATCCACCTCTGTAGTGACAGTGACACCTGCCAACCCGCAAACAGAGGATCTGCCAGCAACACTACCACCCGGGTCACCAACCATCTCCACAATGTCCCATGGAAGCGTTCAGCTCTCTATTTCCCAAACACTGGAGCGGAGGAGGAAGTACCCCCCCTAGCCACCCGCGATCCCTGGCCCTGAATGCCAGCATTTCAAAGTTTCTCGCCTTTGAAATGCTGTCATTCCGTCTGGTGGAGACGCAGAGTTTTAAAAAGCTGATGTCATTGGCTGTCCCCACAGTACGTCGTGCCCAGCCGCCACTACTTTTCCAGACGAGCTATCCCTTCCCTGCACAACCAAGTGGGGGGACAAAATCAGGTGTGCACTGCGCAACGCCATCTGTGGCAAGGTCCACCTAACTACGGATGCGTGGACCAGTAAGCACGGTCAGGGACGTTATATCTCCCTAACAGCACACTGGGTAAATGTAGTGGCGGCTGGGCCTGAGGCGGATAGCAGTTTGGCGCATGTCCTTCCACCACCGAGGATTGTAGGGCACTTCAGTTTGCCTCCTGTTGCTAACTCCTTCTTCTCCGCCTCCTCATCCTCTACCGCCTCCTCATCTGGTCAGCATAACACCTTCACCACCAACTTCAGCACAGCCAGGGAAGTTTTAAAACTTTCCTGTTTGGGGGAAAAACCCCACACCGCGCAGGAGTTGTGGAGGGACATGGAACAACAGACCGATGAGTGGTTGGCGGCAGTGAGCCTCAAGCCCGGCCTGGTGGTGTGCGATAATGGGCGAAATCTCGTAGCAGCTCTGGGCCTTGCCGGTTTGACGCACATCCCTTGCCTGGCGCATGTGCTGAACTTGGTGGTCCAGAGGTTCCTTAATAATTACCCCGATATGCTAGAGCTGCTGCAGAAAGTGCGGGTCGTCTGTGCGCACTTTCGGCGTTCTCACCCTGCTGCTGCTCGCCTGTCAGCGCTGCAGCGTAACTTCGGCCTTCCCGCTCACCGTCTCATATGTGATGTGCCCACAAGGTGGAACTCCACCTTGCACATGCTTGCCAGACTGCGAGCAGCAGCAGGCGATAGTGGAGTTTCAGCTGCAGCACGCACGCGTGAGTCGCTCTGCGGAACAGCACCACTTCACCGCCAATAACTGGGCCTCCATGCGAGACCTGTGTGCCTTGTTGGGCTGTTTCGAGTACTCCACCAACGTGGCCAGTGCCGATGACGCCGTTCTCAGCGTTACTATCCCAGTTCTATGCCTCCTTGAAAAAACTCTTCAGGCGATGATTGAAGAGGATGTGGCTGAGGAGGAGGAGGAAGAGGGTTCATTTCCAAGGCTTTCAGGGCAGTCATTTACAAGTGGCTACGAGGGTGGGTTCCTGCACCAACAAGCGCCAGGTACACAATTGTCTGGCAGCACGGGCACAGTTCTAGAGGAGGAGGAGGAACCATGTTCACAGCAGGGTGGCACCCAGACCAGCTCATGTCCATCACTGGTGCGTGGCTGGGGGGATACAGAGGACAGCTTTTCCTTGCCTCTGGGCAGCCTGGCACACATGAGCGATTACATGCTGCAGTGTCTCCGCAACGACCGCCAAGTTGCCCACATTTTAACTGGTGCTGATTATTGGGTGGCCACCCTGCTGGATCCCCGTTACAAGGACAACGTGCCGTCCTTAATTACCTCACTGGAGCGTGATCGTAAGATGCGCGAGTACAAGCGCACGCTGGTAGACGTGCTGCTGGTGGCATTCCCACTTGGAAGCGGGGGTACGGTGGAAGCACAAGGCGAAGGCAGAGGAGGAGGAAGAGGTCGCCAACGCAGCCGGGGCACCGCCAGCACCTCGGAAGGCAGGGTTAGCATAGACGGAATGTGGAAAAGCTTTGTCAGCACGCCACAACAACCAGCACCACCAGCTGAGATGGAACGTCTTAGCAGGAGGCAGCATTTCACCAACATGGTGGAGCAGTATGTGTGCACACGCCTACACGTACTGCAAGATGGGTCTGCCCCCTTCAACTTTTGGGTCTCCAAATTGGGCACATGGTCTGAGCTTGCCCTTTACGCCTTGGAGGTGCTGGCCTGCCCTGCCGCCAGTGTATTATCTGAACGTGTATTTAGCACGGCAGGGGGCGTTATCACAGACAAGCGCAGCCGCCTGTCCAGAGCCAAAGTGGACAAGCTCACGTTCATTAAAATGAACCAGGCATGGATCCCACAGGACTTGGCCGTACCTTGTGCAGAATAGACACATATACCGTTGTTCTGATGAAAACTGTCTTGCTATCGGATAGTGTCCGGCCACTTACTGCGCAGGTGTAGTGCCTGCGCAGTACGGAGGACAAGGAGATTCACAAAATCTCCAAAGATGAATGTCGCCTGCGCAGTGAGTGCAGGTTCAAGCCCGACCATCCAAGTGGACATACAGTAGCACATAGTAACGGGGCCCCTCACGGCCTCGCTTGGCTAGGCTTCAACCTCGGATGATGTGGCTTGAACCTGGAGTCACCGCGCATTGTCTTCGGAGAGTTTCAAAATCCCCTTCTACGTACTGAGCAAGCGCAGTACAGGGCGGACACTATGCGACGGGGGACAGAATTCGACACATCATTCACCACTAGCCTTACCCAGCCATTGTTGTATTTTTGAACCAGTGTTGGCTACCTCGTCCTCCTCCACCGCCGCTTCCACCTACACCGCCACATCCACCGCCACTTCAACCTCCTACTCCATTGGAATTTCGTCCTCCTAGGTCAAGATTATAATTTTTTCATTTTTTTTAATTTCCAAGTATTTTATTTTCCCACTATCTTATCCATTAAATTGAATAATTTTTTCCAGAAAGTGCGTATTCTGGGGTATTCCCACCATATGTGCGGCATCGTGCCATTGAGTTTCTGAGGTTCTTAATGACTTTCTGTACCTCTTCTGCTGAGAAGGGGGCCTCCAGCATTTTTTTTTTTTATGTTATTTTAAGTCATTTCCCTATCCACATTTGTTTGCAGATCACTTGCCATGTTCTTAACAACATTTGGTTGCCATTTGCAGCCCTCTAGCCCTTTCCATGACCTTTTTACAGCCATTTTAGTGTTCTAGAGTCCGGGTCCCGAACCCGGACTTTTTTCCGAAGTTCGGCCGAACCCGAACATCCAGGTGTCCGCTCAACTCTAGCTATATGAATTCGAACCAGCCCCACCACACTCACCGTTGGGCAAAAGGGGCCAGATGATGCCTGCAATCACTTCCTTCTCTTCTCCACTTTAGGAAGAAGATGGGCAGTGAGAAACAGGCAGGGCTTTGAAGCTCCATTAACATTGCATTAGCAATATCAGCGGCCACCACCAGATGGCGCCATATTACATATTAGTGCTTCAGAAGGCCGCAAAGCCGCAGCCTAAATTACTGGCCGGCGCGGCCTGATTCGATCGCACGGCGGGGTCAGGGTCCGCAGGAAGACAGGATACCCCAGCTGTGTTGCCCCAGGCGCCAGGACCCTAATTCTAGTCGCCATGGCAACGTGGGTTTGTCGAGCCCTAATATACAGTGTATACCACATTTACCACTGACTAATGCAGTGTTGCAATGCATGGAGATCAGCTAAAAGTAGTTGGATCTGTATGTGCGTTATCATTAATCGAAATTAGTTGATTAATCAATTTAAAAAAATATTTTTGAATCGAACATGGAAATTTTAATCAGTAACAGCCCTAAAAATTTTAGTTTGCACATCCAGCTTTTGTTTGATGAAAAAATGTAATCGGCTGTCTAAAGCACCATACTAACGATCCGAAAAGTGTCAGATTGTTCAGCCAAAATTTTTCTTCAGATTTTCGTATCGTGTGTGTATGGGCCTTAAGTGAGGACCATCCCGACACTAACCAGAGCGGCAGCTTTTCTAGTGGATGCCTTGTCTGAAACAGTAAGGAGATCTTCAAGGGCCACGGCCATAGTGAGGAGAGCCCTGTGACTGATAGTCATGGGAGGGGACATCGCCTTCAAGAATAGGCTGTGCGGGATCTCATTTACAGGAAATTTGCTGTTTGGGCCAGGCCTGGAAATGGTCCTGGATAGGACTGCAGTGAAGAACAAAGGGTTCCCCCAAGCTAAAAAGAAGCCGGGCGAAGGTGCTCTTCATTAAGTCTAGGAGATTTAATTAGGAAGCCGCTCAACAGAAGGGCGGGGGTATGCATGGCCACAATAGACTTGTAAGATGCATACCTACACATACCCATAAAAGTCATCAAAGATACCTAAGGTTCATGGGACCAGTGGCCACCCTGCATCTGCAGGACACATCTTTTGCCTTTCGGCATCTCTTTTGTGCACAGAATCTTCTCAAAGATTATGTCAGAAGCTCTAAAGGGCCGGAGACAGCAAGACATGGGTGTGGTACCATACCTAGCCAGTCCCGGACCTGCAGTTGCACTGCGTCAGATTGGACCGACTGTGCGAAGCGTCATAGCTACTTTGCGCAGCCCCCCCCCAGGTGGCCGCGACGACCAGTTTCACTTTAGAACAGATCAGTCTTCAGGTCCAGGCCAATGGTTTCTGGACGGGTCCTGGCGAATTAAATCCTTCCCCTGTGTGTGTAAGTGTAAACACAGCAGGGGAAGTGATGTCATCTCTCCTCGTGGAACTCTTTTCCGTTCCAGAGAGGACAGAAGACATCTCAAAGTAAGTGCACCAACACTACACTGACACCAGTTCACGCAGGTACACTTGTTGCCGCCCCCTGTCACCAGTGATCACTGTATTAGTGTCACGGGTGATGTTGGTTAGCAAGTGTTTGTTTTTATAGCGTCGCAGCACCTGCCGTACATTACCTAAATAAAGGTTTAACCCCCCCGATCACCCGGCTGGTGGTATCAGTTAGGTTTTAGGGTCTGCGTCGCCCCAGGCAGCGTCAGATTAGTGCCAGTAGCGCTAACACCCACGCACGCACCCTTAGTAGTATAGTGTCTGAACAGATCAATATCTGGTCAGTGCTATACCAGCGTCCCGAGCCATTTAGGGTTCCCAAAAATGCAGTGTTGACGGGATCAGCCCAGATACCTGCTAGCACCTGTGTTTAGCCCCCTCCACCCAGCCCACCTAAGAGCAGTATCAATCGATCACACATAACTGCAGCTTTCGCAGTCGCTGACAGTCAGGAGCTCTTTTTCCTGTGAGTCTCACTACTGTACCAGTAAATTTAGAGACCAAAATGTCAAATTAAAGGTACAGTATCAAAGGGGTCTATACGTTTTTGAGCTTGACAGATAGTGAAGAGGTAGTCAGCTATCTGTCAGATTCAGGCTCAGAATACGAACCGGTAGACAGCAGCGGCACCGTGACGGATAGCTCTGACGACGGCATAGTGGTCCCTGCCAAGGTGAGGCGTACCCGACCCTGTTCTGCTGTCGTTGAGGTGCAAGAACCGGCATGGCTCTCGTATGGAGCAAATAGCCAGTATTAGTACCGCTCTTCCTGGTGAACTGGCAGCGGCCTAGTACATCCTAGTCGTACATTCAGCACTGCAGTAACACTTGGTGATGGGGCGAGTCCCATAAGTGCGGTTCAAGCTAGTGAGGAGGCTAGCACGAGTAGTGTCTCGCAGCCACCAAGTAGACAGACACAGGCCCTTCAAGCCCATATTGCCCTTCCTGCTGCATTTGCCAATCCTAATTGGGAGCTCACCACTTCTGCAGCATACGTACTTCCCCCCCATTCACTGGCCAACCCAGAATTCAGGTGGAAACAGTTGATTTTACGTTGCTTGATTTTTATTCACTGTTTTTCACGGAAGATCTCTAGATCTATTGTGGACCAAAGCAATTTGTATGCTGGTCAATTCATCGCCACTAATCCCCAGTTGACCCTTGCCAGAGATTTGAGACCTATTACGGTCTCCGAATTTAAGACCTTCCTGGGCCTAGCCCTCCTCATGGGCATAACTAAAAAGAGTGAGTTGCAGTCATATTGGTCCACTGACCCAATTCACCATATGCCCGTGTTCTCTGCCTCCATGACCAGGACACGATCCGAGCAGAGCTTGCGGTTCATGGACTTCAATGAAAATGAACTCTGTCGTCCTTGGGGTGACCCTGGATTTGATCGGCTCTACAAAATTCGGCCCCTTGTAAACCACTTCAACCAACAGTTTGCAGCCTTGTTTACTCCCGATAAAGTTGTCTGTGTTGATGAGTCCCTGATTAAGTTTTTGTGCCCGCTTGTCTATCAAACAGTATCTTCAAAGCAAGCATACCAGATATATGGTCAAGATGTATAAGCTCTGTGATGGGGCAACAGGCTATACATATCGTTTACGAGGGAAAAGATAGTCACGTAGAGCTGGAGAACTGCCCAGACTACACAGGGAGCGCTGGTAAGATTGTGTGGGACTTGGTGTCACCTTATTCGGAAAGGGGTACCCCTTGTATGTGGATAATTATTACACGATTGTGCCACTTTTTAGTCACCTTTTTGATTATGGAATTAGCGCTTTTGGCACTGTGCGATCTAATCGCCGGGGCTTCCCCCAATAGCTTGTAGAATCCCGACTTAGACGGGGGGAGAGAGCTGCTTGAAGTGTAGTAATTTGTTAGCAGTGAAGTGGAGGGATTCACAGAATGGTTTAGTTCTGTCCCCCCCTTCATGGAGATATGACAGTCCAAATTCCTACGGCGACTGGTGTTGTGGAGAAACCCATCTGTGTCCACGAATACAACCTTAACATGGGAGGAGTGGACCTCAACGATCAGTTGTTGGCGCTGTACCTAATTGCCCATAAGGTCAGGCACTGGTACAAAAAAGTGTCTATACTTATTTCAATTGGCTCTGCTGAATGCTTTTGTGCTATACAAAGCTTCAGGACAAACTGGATCCTTCCTAAAATTCCAGGAAGAGATCGTCACAGCCATTCTGTTTGCGGACGGTGCTATTGCCCACCTTTCTAATGCAAATGCAGTGACCCGGCTGCATAAGAGGCATTTTCCGTATGTACTTCCTTGAACCCCTACCCAAAGAACGCCCCAAAGAAGATGTCACGTCTGCAGAAAACGCGGATTTAGGCGTGACACCCGCGTTTATTGTCCTGACCAACCTGGTCTCTGCATCGGTGACTGTTACAATGCTACCACACACTACTGGAGTATTAGCGTAGGGTACAGCACTACACAGTCCTAGGGTACACTAACACAGGGTTTTGAAAGATGATATGGCCATCACATTTTGAGAGACCCTAATCTGGTACGTTCAGTTTGTGTGTTTTTTTACTTTTATAAAAACTGTAAACACAAAAAAATATAAAATAAAAAAGCCAAAATTTGTTGTGGTTTTATTTTAACTCTCTATTGTTCTTTCTACTGTTCGCTCACTATTGTTCTATATCTATTATTCTCTCTGTTTTGTTTTTACTATGTTTTATTATATTTGCTTTGCGGGTATGGTATGTCTTATGCCCGTACACACGGTCGGAAAATCCGCCCGTGTGTGGGCTCCATCTGATTTTTTCCATCAGAATTCTGACGGACAAAGTGCCACGCATGCTCAGATCAAATTACGAGACCAAAGCTATTGGCTACTAGCCTCTACGTAGTTCCGTTGTACGCAGCGAACGTGACCACCTTCAGAATGATCGGATTTTCTGACAACTTTGTCCGACCGTGTGTATGCAACACCAGTGTCGGACAAAATCCGATGGATTTTGTGGTCGGAATTTCCGATCGCGTGTACGGGCATTACTGTAATACTGTAATGTTACTTAATGTTATTAACCATCATTTGCTTAGCAGGTACACCATTCAGCTGCAGCACTGATTTATCTATCTTGACAGCAACAGCGTTTGCTCCCACAATACATAAATCAGCGACTCCAGCGTTGTAGGAGGTGATTTCACCACCACAATTAAAAAAATTAATAAAATGGTGCATGTATGCCCATCATTAGAAGTGGGTGGATGAAGGGTATTCTTTTTGTTTTTTTTAATCAACAAAAACTAAATTTTATTGAAAAGAACTGAAAGGCATTACATTTTAAATGTTACACATGCATGACATTTAAGTGCATATAAAGATAGTGTCAGGAGCCTTAATTCTCACACTATAAAAAGTGTCGTCATTTTGAAAGACAATATTGGCATCGTACAACCATGTAGATAGAACGATTCAATGGCCTAGTGTTCACTCAACAAAAACCCACAAAATAAAAATTGAATTATTAAACCAACCAGTGACATATCACCCGGTACTCAAATCCGGGATGAAGGGTAGTCTAATGGTGGGCATACCCAGCGATCTCCTTTCTTTTTTTTTTGTTCAGCCCACAGGCTGCATGAAAAAAAATCAATACAATGTATGCCCAACAAGGACCAGCGATGTACTGGTATGTTGCTGGACTTTGAGTGGTTATACCAGAATGATGCCTGCAGGTTTAGGTATCATCTTGCTATCATTCTTTTCAGCCAGGGGTCAGCTTTCATTTAAAAGCATTTCTAGTGGCTAATTAGCCTCTAGACTGCTTTTATAAGCAGTGGGAGGGAACGTCCCCTCCCTCCCACTGTCTTCCATGGTTTTCTCGGGCTCTCCTGTCCCAACAGGGAACCCGAGACTGCAGCCAGTGGTTCTGCCAGCTGATCAGAGACCAGACCAGCTCCAATCATCTCTGGCCTAAAAAAACGGAAGCTATGAGCATTTCATGACTTAATATACAATGATATAAACAATGATATAAACAGCGCCATTGGGAAAGCATTTTATCACACCGATCTTGGTGTGGTCAGATGCTTCTTTGAGGGCAGAGGAGAGATCTAGGGTCTAATAGACCACAATTTTTTTTAAAAAAAAGAGTACCTGTCACTAACTATTGCTATCATAGGGGATATTTACATTCCCTGAGATAACAATAAAAATGAAAGGAACAGTTTAAAAATAAAATAATAATAAAAAAAAAGAGCACCCCTGTCTGGGTGCTTATGCGCAAAGGCGAACGCAAGCGTCAGTCTGGTGTCGTGTGTAAACATCAATTGCACTATGCATGTGAGGTATCACCGCAAAGGTCAGATCGAGGGCAGTCATTTTAGCAGTAGACCTCCTTTGTAAATCTAAAGTGGTAACCTGTAAAGGCATTTTACTATGTATGCAGTTTGTCGCCGCTGCACATTTGTGCGCAACTTTAAAGCATGTTGTGTTTGGTATCCATGTTCTCAGCATAAGATCATCTTTTTTATTTCGTCAAACATTTGGGCAATATAGTGTGTTTTAGTGCATTTAAAATTTTAAAAAAAAAAAATTATTTTTTTCCCCAAAAATTGCGTTTGAAAAATCGCTGCACAAATACTGTGTGAAAAAAATATTGCCACCATTTTAATCAGTAGGGCCTTTGCTTTAAAAAAATATATAATGTTTGGATTTTTTTTTCTCTTGCAAAAAATTTTTCTTTTTCATGTAAACAGTGTGAGAAAGGGCTTTGTCTTCAAGTGGTTAGAAGAGTGGGTGATGCGTGACATAAGCTTCTAAATGTTGTGCATAAAATGCCAGGACAGTTCAATAACCCCCCAAATGACCCTTTTTGGAATGTAGACATCCCAAGCTATTTGCTGATAGGCATTTTGAGTCCATGGAATATTTTTTCTTTTGCACAAAGTCGCCACTAAATGATATATTGCTCAAACATGCCATGGGAATATGTGAGAGGCATGTGTTTGAGTATTTTGCAAATCTCGCCTTTTGTCACAAAGTTTTGAAAAAAAATATATACATTTTTTCTTTTCTTTCTTCATTTTCAAAAACAAAAGAGAGCTGCAAAATACTTACCATGCCTCTTAGCAAATACCTTGGGGTGTCTACAAATGGGACCATTTGGGGGGGGGGTTTGTGTTATCTGGACATTTCAGGGCCTCCATAACTGTGATAGGTAGTGAGGAGTGAAATCAAAAATCTATGCCCTTAGCCTGAAGGCGGTGATTGGCTTTTGGGGTCCTGTACACGGCTAGGCTCCAAAAACATGTCTCACACGTGGTATCTCTGTACTCAGGAGAAACAGCAAAATTTATTTTGGGGTGTAATTCCACATTTAACCATGGCATATTTGAGCAATATATAATTTAGTGACAACTTTGTGCAAAAAAAAAAAAAAGTTTGTAATTTTCCCGCAACCTGTGGCAAATTATAAAATATTCCATGGACTCAACATGCCTCTCAGCAAATAGCTTGGGGTGTCTACTTTCCAAAATGGGGTCATTTGGGGGGGGGGTTTGTGCTATCTGGGCATTTTATGGCCTTCGAAATTGTGATAGGTAGTAAGGAGTGAAATCAAAAATTTACGCCCTTCGAAATCTTGAAGGCGGTGCTTGGTTTTTGGAGTCCTGTACGTGGTTAGGCTCCCAAAAAGTCTCACACAGGTGGTATCCCCATACTCAAAAGCAGCAGAATGTATTTTGGGGTATAATTCCACATATAACCATAGCATGTGTGAGCAATATATAATTTAGTGACAAATGCATAGAGGTTGAGTCACTTTATCGTGACACACTTCCCACACATTCAATCAGGAAATCAAGCCTTTTCTGAGTCAGCAGCTGCATGAACCAACCAGACAGATTTCACGGATTTACTTATACCTGCTGTTCACTCCGGGTGCCAGGACATTAGGCACTCATACATGTGAGTTGAATACCTTTTTATATATTTTTTGGAATAAAAAGCTCTTTATCAACGGTACTGCGCAATGAGGCTTTTTCTATTATATCTATTTATATGAGGAACATTCACTGCTGCCAATCATCGGTCCAGAGGATATCCATAGGGGTCGCCCCACACGCGCATTTGACCTAACTAGCGATAGTTGGTCTACTCCCAGGGGGTGAGTGCACATCTATTAGGGGGGCACCCTATTTAAAGCACTTAAGAAGCACGGAATCATCCATCTAATGTTCAAGTCACAGCATTGGATATTGTTTCACTAGCACGAGCACCTTCTTTTCACTGGGGACTGGTTGATTGATTTTATTTGTTACCAGTGTATCATTTATTACCTGTATGTCATTTTTTTAGCATTTAGCGCGGTATACTTTTTATCAAAAAAGTTTCATCACTATTGTGGGGTCACCAGTATGGTATTTGTATATTGAAATCATGTCCCCTCTCAAGCGTCTCTTCTCCAGAGAGAATAAGTTCAGTGCTCGCAACCTTTCCTCATAACTAATATCCTCCAGACCCTTTATTAGCTTTGTTGCCCTTCTTTGTACTTGCTCCATTTCCAGTACATCCTTCCTGAGGACTGGTGCCCAGAACTGGACAGCATACTCTAGGTGCGACCGGACCAGAGTCTTGTAGAGCGGGAGAATTATCGTTTTATCTCTGGAGTTGATCCCGTTTTTAATGCATGCCAATATTCTGTTTTCTTTGTTAGCAGCAGCTTGGCATTGCGAGCCATTCCTGAGCCTATCATCTACTAGGACCCCCCAGTTTTTTTTTAATCCTAGATTCCCCCAGAGGTTCTCCCCCCAGTGTATAGATTGCACTCATATTTTTGCCACCCAAATGCATTATTTTAAATTTTTCTATATTGAACCTCATTTGCCATGTAGTTGCCCACCCCATTAATTTGTTCAGATCTTTTTGCAAGGTTTCCACATCCTGCAGAGAAGTTATTGCCTTGCTTAGCGTCTACGGGCCTTCCTTTATCTAGCTGGCAACTCACCTCCTCATAGAAGGTTAGTAGATTGGTTTGGCAAGAACGATTCTTCATGAATCAATGCTGATTACTGCTAATGATACCGTTCTCATTACTAAAATCTTGTATATAGTCCCTTATCACCCCCTCCAAGAGTTTACATACTATTGATGTTAGGCTAACTGGTCTGTAATTCCAAGGGATGTATTTAGGGCCCTTTTTAAATATTGGTGCTACATTGGCTTTTCTCCAATCAGCTGGTACCATTCCAGTCAGTAGACTGTCAGTAAAAATTAGGAATAATGGTCTGGCAATTACTTGACTGAGTTCCCCAAGTACCCTCGGGTGCAAGCCATCTGGTCCCGTGATTTATTAATGTTAAGTTTCCCAAGTCTAATTTTAATTCTGTCCTCTGTTAACCATGGAGGTGCTTCCTGTGATGTGTGTCATGAGGATAAACACTGCAGTTTTGGTTACTGAAGCCCCCCGATTTCCTTGTGAAGACTGAGGAGAAGAATAAATTCAATGCCTTTGCCATCTCCCCATCTTTTGTAACCAGATCTCATTCTTTATGGTGCCAACATGGTCTGTCCTCCCTTTTTTACTGTTTACATACTTAAAGAATTTCTTGGGATTTTTTTTGCTCTCCTCAGCTATGTGTCTTTCATGTTCTATCTTAGCAGTCCTTATTGCACCCTTACATTTCTTTTATATGCATTTTTACATTGGAGTTAAGCCATCCAGGACTTTTGTTATATACAGAAGCCAATTGACCTGTGATCGCTGTTCCCTAAATTGCCCCGTATTTCCACATCTGTGATCAGGTCTGTATTGTTGGTAATCAGTAGATCCAGTAACGCTTTATTTCTAGTTGGTGCGTCTACCATCTGACCCATAAAATTGTCCTGCAAGACATTTAGGAACTGGCGAGCCTTAGATGAATGCGTGGTTCCCTCCGCCCAGTCTATGTCTGGATATTTAAAATCCCCCATTATGATAACACTTCCCATCCTTGCTGCTAATCCAAATTGTGATAGGAGATCTGTTTCCCCTTCCTCCCTCAGGTTAGGGGGCCTATAGCATACTCCCAGTATTATTACCTTAGCTTCATCCCTTTGGAGCTCTACCCATAAATGCCAAGTTGCATTGGTTCTGCGTCATGAATTGGGGTTGATGTGTGGGTCTCAGGTGTGGGGCCATGGGTTCTCGTGGGAGCATCCATGTGGGACGGGCCATAACGGATCGTTCCCTGCGACGTTCTCTGAGTCTGCGATCAATCTAGATAGCCAACTGAATTGTAGGTTCCAATGTATCAGGGAGCCCCCACTCTTGCTAATTCCTCTTTTAGGGGCTCGGACAGGCCCAAGCGAAACTGATGGCGCAAGGCAGCGTCTTTCCATGCAGTGTCTGCAGCCCACTTGCGGAATTCTGTTATGTAGTCCTCAACAGAGCGTTTTTCTCCTGTTGTAGACAGGTCAACACTGTTTCAGCCGTGGTGTTTCGTTGTGGGTCATCATAGAGCAATTGCCATGGCATTGACAAAAGAAGACAGTGAGTGCAGTATAAGACTGCCTTTCCAATAGCTGATGAGTCCATGTCTGATGTTCTTCTGTAAGTAAGGCTACTACGAACCCGACTTTTATATCCTCTGCAGAGAAGGTCCTAGGCTGTAAGGTAAAGTATAGCTGACAGGCATTCCTGAAAGCCCAGAACTTGTGGCGAACCCCTGAAAAGCATTCCGGCATAGGAACCCGTGGTTCAGGATGGGCTGCTCCATAGCCATAACAGGTGGTTCAGCAGGGCTCAGAACTGAGGTAATGGCCATGGCAGTAAGCCGACCTTCCAGTTGAAAGTACCCCTCTTGTATGGAAGTCAGGGCCTGACACACAGAGGCCACTTGTTGGCACAGGGCCTCGAAGGCGGAAGCACCCCCCTCAGTCTCAGACATGGCTGGATTATTGTGTCACGAGGGCCAGGTACCTGAGGTGAGACCGAAGTAGTGGGCAGGCCTCCCTTGCACCTCGAGTCCTTGAAGCCTCTGGAGATGGAGACAGAGACTTGGTGGACACTGAGTGGTACGGGTGCCAAGGGTGCAGAGCACCGTGCAAGCCTTAGTCCAAGATCCGAGCCAAGGTCAAGTCCAGTTTGGCAACGAAGTATAAAAGGGTTAATCAGAAGAAGAATGGTCGAGATCCAAGCTGGGGTCGGTTCCAATTTGGCAGTTGAGTACAAAAGGGGCAAAGAAGTACAATGTTCAAGGTACAAATCCGAGGTCAATGGCAAGCAATCAAGAGTAGTCAAATAAGTTTCCAGGTCACAACAAGTTCAGACAGATCACACACTAGCACAGGAACAAGGGGGGACTGAAGATAATCCAGAAATTTGGCAGTGTCTGGGCTGGGCTTATATAGGGAAGTTTGAGGTCACTTTCTGTGCGCCTCCTGGGCATTTTCCTGCTTTTTTTCATCAGGTCATCTGCACAGGTGCGGGTTGGCGCACCGAGGCATCTTTGGCGCATGCTCAGTTGGCACGGATTTCCTCTTGCGGCAACTCGCCATTGGTGCATGCGTAGTATATACCTGAAGCTTTATCCTGGGATTACGCCCCTGCCACAGAAAGGTTGAGACTAATACTCTTAAATATATATGCCGGAATCTACACAGGCGAATTCCAGGAAAATATATAGAAAGAGAGGCAAGAATTTCATTTTCAGTAGATTAACCTTGCCAATGAGCGTAAGAGGGTGATTCTGCCAGGCTTGTAGCTTATGATGTAACTGCAACAGCAATGGAGCAATTTAGTGTAATAAATTCAGATATCGTGTTGGATATATGGAGGCCCAAATATTTGACCTTGTCCACCCATTGCAGGGGGCAGTCTACCATGACCCTACATGTTGGAGATGCTGTCTAAAGATGAACAATTAGAGATTTACCCCAATTAACCTTAAGGCCTGAAAATAAAGCAGAGGTGTTTAAAATATCCAGGGCTGCCTTTAAAGATGATTTAGAGTCACGTAAGAAATACCATGTCGTCCACATAAAGCGCTGTTTTTTCTGTCCGGCTGCCCAACTGTATCCGATGTACCGCATTAGAAGCTCTCAATGGCACCACCAAGGGTTCAATCAATAAGGCAAATATGCCAGAGGACATAGGGCAACCCTGTGTAGTGCCCCTGTTCACTGGAAAAAAAATCAGACAGTAGACCGTTAGGTTTAATAGCCTCAGTCGGATTCTGATTAGGGATGAGCTTCGAGTTCGAGTCAAACTCATGTTCGACTCGAACAGTGCTTCCCAAATATGTTTTTGTATGTTGTAATGAATCCTGACCAGGTTTTTTTGGGTTAGAGCACCCCTCCCCCTCTTCATTACCTCTTATTTAGTGGCCACCAGTGTATAGGAGGTATCCTTTCAGTTCTCCCACATAGAGGAGTTTGTCTCCCATGGTTGAGACGCAGGATCTTTCATTCTATTACTAGGGTAGGACCCACTAATTCGGGGTACTTTGTCGCAGTAAGTGGGCTTAGCACTATATAACCATATAGTGTGACCAAACCCCCGTATTTTTTTTGAATATGTTCAGGTGTTTTTAACTAGCCCTGCAGGAAACGTCATTCTTGAATGTGTGCGCTGTAATATGTTCGCTATTGCTTGTTGGTCTTATGGCAGCACCATCTTGAATTTAAACGCATTGGTGAGTGCTTCCCAAATATGTTTTTGTATGTTGTAATGAACCCTGACCAGGTTTTTTTGGGTTAGAGCACCCCCTCCCCCTCTTCATTACCTCTTATTTAGTGGCCACCAGTGTATAGGAGATATCCTTTCAGTTCTCCCACATAGAGGAGTTTGGCTCCCATGGTTGAGACGCAGGATCTTTCATTCTATTACTAGGGTAGGACCCACTAATTCGGGGTACTTTGTCGCAGTAAGTGGGCTTAGCACTATATAACCATATAGTGTGACCAAACCCCCGTATTTTTTGAATATGTTCAGGTGTTTTTAACTAGGCCTGCAGGAAACGTCATTCTTGAATGTGTGCGCTGTAATATGTTCGCTCGAACATTGCCTGTTCGCCTGTTCAGCGAACAATTTGGGGTGTTCGCGGCAAATTTGAAAAGCACCCTGTAAAAGTCTATGGGAGAAATCTCAAGTGCTAATTTTAAAAGCCTATATGCAAGTTATTGTCATAAAAAGTGTTTGTGGACCTTGGTCATGCCCCAGGGGACATGTATCAATGCAAATTTTTCTTTTTTTAAAACGGCCGTTTTTTCAGGAGCAGTGATTTTAATAATGCTTAAAGTGAAACAATAAAAGTGTAATATTCCTTTAAATTTCGTACCTGGGGGGTGTGTATAGTATGCATGTAAAGGGACGCATGCTTCCCGTGCTTAGAACTGTCCCTGCACAAAGTGTAATTTTTGCAGGAAAAAAAGCTATTTAAAATTACTCGCGGCTATAATGAATTGCCGACTCCCGTAATACAGAGAGCAGTCATTGATAAAACAAAAAATAAAGCGTGGGGGTCCCCCCAAATTCAATTACCAGGCCCTTCAGGCTTCAGGTCTGGTATGGATATTAAGGGGAACCCCGGGTCAAATAAAAAAAAAATTATGTGGGGTTCCCCCTAAATATCCATACCAGACCCTTCAGGTCTGGCATGGATTTTAAGGGAACTCCACGCCAAATTAAAAAAAAAAATGGTGTGGGGGTCCCCCTCAAAATCCATACCAGACCCTTATCCGAGTACGCAACCTGGCAGGCCGCAGGAAAAGAGGGGGGATGAGAGCGCGCCCCCCCTCCTGAACCGTACCAGGCCACATGCCCTTAACATTGGGAGGATGCTTTGGGGGTCTGACCCCTCAAAGCACCATGTCCCCAGGTTGATGGGGACAAGGGCCTCATCCCCACAACCCTGGCCGGTGGTTGTGGGGGTCTGCGGGCGGGGGGCTTATCAGAATCTGGAAGCCCCCTTTAACAAGGGGACCCCCAGATCCCGCCCCTCCGTTTGTAATGGTAAGGGGGTACTACCTACCATTTCACAAAGAAAGTGTAAAAATGTAAAAAAAAAAAACACACAGAGGCCGTTGGGAAAAGTCCTTTATTAAAAATAAAAAAAAGATTCCAGCAGTGGTAATCCACTCTTGCTATCCAGCGACGGGTGATCTCTGCTTCGGGGTCCAGCGACGTCCAGTGATGTGCGTCCTGTCTCCACGGAGACACTGAGGGAATTCCATCTGCAGAGGAGGCCCGGGCCACTATGTCACCTGACCCCGCCCCCCTCTGACGCAACGCAAGGGGGAAGCTGGTATTCCCCTGTGACGTACGGGTGACCCTGCCCCCCCTCTGATGTAACGGGAACCTGCGTTACATCAGAGGGGGCGGGGTCACCCTTACATCACTGGGGAAGCCTGGGTTTCCCCAGTGACATACGGGTGACCCCGCCCCCCTCTGATGTAACGCAGGTTCCCGTTACATCAGAGGGGCGGGGTCACCTGTACGTTTTGAGGGGGACATTTTCTTTTTAAATTTGGCGTGAAGTTCTCCTTAAAATCCATGCCAGACCTGAAGGGTCTGGTATGGATATTTAGGGGGATCCCCACGTCATTTTTTTTTAAATTTGACCCGGGGTTCCCCTTAATATCCATACCAGACCTGAAGGGCCTGGTAATTGAATTTGGGGGGACCCCCACGCTTTTTTTTTTTTTTATCAATGACTTTCAATGACTGTTCTCTGTATTGCTGTAGAGCAGGGGTCTCAAAGTACCGGCCCGCGGGCCACTTGCGGCTCGCCGACCGGTTAAAAATGGTCCGCAGGCAGGGCCGACCAAGGACGTCTTTTTGCACTGCACCGCAGAGGGGGAGGCGCCGAATAGCTTTACCTCTCCATCTGCTCTGTCCTCTTCACGCTGCTGCAACCCAGAGAGAGAACAGAGCGGAGGAAGGATCCGCCCATCGCCCCGCCCACCCAGGCACTGACCTCAGGGCGGGAGATTGTGTTCTTTGGGTCCCCTGTCACTAGGCCAGTGTGGAAGCCAGGAGGAGAGGACTCGAGAGGCAGATGATCCTGACTGCCAGGAGAGGTGAGTGAGCCATCACACTGAGGCAAAGTCCTTAGTGGGGTGACTGGGGTAGAAATGTGTGTAGTGTGGGGGGTAATTATAGAGTGTGGAGCTATTTGTGCAGTGTGGGGGGTAATGCTGGGGGTTAATAATGTGTTTGCTGACACCAGTGCTGGGGGTTAATAATGCATTTGCTGACATCTGGGAGGACGTACATGAACGTCCTCCCGTGACTGCGTGGCACATGGTGTGCTCTGTGATTGCAGAGTCCTTCGGGCTCAGCTGATCACAGATCGGGGGGAAAGGGCAATCACAACGGCCCTTTACCACGTGTTGACAGCTGATCACAGATGTAAACACAAGCTGGTTGGTCATCTGCTTTTCTTTCCTCACGCTGACAGCGAGAGGAGAGAAGAAGAGAGCCGATAACCGGCTTGTGTTAAAGGGACATTGACTGATAATCAGGGCACTGATTATCAGTGCAGTGCCCACCAGTGCTGCCAATCAGTGTCACCTACCAGTACCCATTAGTGCAGCCCCATCAGTGCCACCTATCAGTGCCCATCATTGCAGCCAATCAGTGCCTATCCGTGCAGCCTCATCAGCGCACATCAGTGAAGGAGAAAAATTACCTGTTTGCAAAATTTTATAACATACTGAATAAAAACATTTTTTTTTCAAAATTTTCTGACTTTTTTGTTTAGCAAAAAACACACAGCAGTTATTAAATACTATCAAAGTAAAGCGCTATTTGTGTGAAAAAAAATTATAAAAATTTCATATGGGTGCATGACCCATGGTTTCATATTGCATGACCGTGCAATTGTCATTCAAAGTGTGACAGCTGAAAGCTGAAGGGGTAAAAGTATCCAGTAGGCAGGTGGTTAAAACAGTTGCAATCTACACAGCAACGGGCAACTGTTAAGAAAAAAAAAACCTTATATGAGACATATGGAATACATAAAATATATAAGGAGTGCAAGTGTAAGGCTGGCCACACACGGATCATTCTTTTTTCGATCAAAAGCAAAGTGAATGGAGAACCCCCCCCCCCCCCCCCCACTAAGTTATTGTACTCTGAGACCACCTTAACACTGGGGCGGTTTTCAGGCAATTTAACGCTGGAAATAGCCTCTGCTAAATGCCTGAAAACCACCTCTCATTCATTGCAGTGTGTCTTTTCACACTCAGCGGTGCGCTTGCAGGACGTTCCAAAAAGTCCTGCAAGCAGCATCTTTGGGGAGGATTGGAAGCGCTGTATTTAGTGCTCCCAAGTGCCCTGCCCATTGGAATGAATGGGCAGCGCTTTCAAAGCGACTGAAACGTGATTTGAAAGTGCTGCAAAACTTGAGTTTTTAACCTTCTTTTGGGGTTAAGCGTGCCCCACTAGCCTTTGCATCGCTTAAACAGCGCTGAAGCACCACTAAAACAAGCAGCGCTTTAGCGCTAATAGCTGGCGCTTTCAGTGTGAAAGTAGTGTAAAGCTGGTTATACATGGATCAACAGCAGGGACTGGCCAAATTTCAATCCAAGTACAGGTATGCGCAGGGAGATTAACTACTGTACAACCACCCCATCAGATATTCCCTGCTCGATCAGTGCCACAGGCTATAGCCAGCAGAGCTGATCAGTGTATTCTGATGGTAGGGAAGTCACACCTTAAACACAGGTAAAATATACAAAAATGTATTTACTTTAATTTAAAAACAGCAAGTCATACATGTATAGCAAAGATGTACATTCTAAATACTGTACAGTTCAACGACTGAAACTTTTGCATAGAACCTATATGGTCTGTATTGATATCTGCCATCAGCCTGGAAAATCTGTGCTGGTATTCTCAATGCGTTTCACAAGTTCAAAACCTCGCTTCCTCAGGAGAAGCACAGAGAATATAATTGTGAGAGTTGTGGCCAAAATCCACCTTGATATAATATGGCAAGCAGATTATTAAAATCAATTGTCTTCCAAGTATGTACAAAAAGGAATGGCCAGGGTGAAACAGCCCAGAGGTCCACTGTTTTCAAACTGGGAGTTTTGGCTACACGGGGAGTGGAAGCCAAGCACTCCCAGGGTGAGCCCCCAGGTGTGAGTGTCAGATCCTAAAAGAGACACCCAAATCCTTATTCAAAAGCCACTGAAAGGATCAACCAGCCTGGTCTAATCCACAGATACTTGACATCGATGTGTTTTGGTTCTAGGATTGACCCTTTCTGATTGCGTGAGTTTTATACGTCCAAGGTTGTCTTCAAAAGTGGGAGTTGGTTTTCACATGTCTATCCCAATGTCTACAAAAAGTTGGCGATTCCATATCGCTTCTTGACATGCGTGTTCTGCTGCAATGTACTCTAATTCAGTTAAAGATAGAGCAACAGTTGCTTTCAACTAGACCAACTTATTGTTCCTTCCCCAAACTGGAAGATGAATCCACTTGTGGATTTGCGGTCTGTGCAGTACCCAGCCCAATCATCATCCACATATCTGATTTTGGATGTGATGTTGCTGGTAATCGTAACTTCATGTGAATTGTTCTTTTAAGGTATTGCATCACTCTTTTTTTTTTTTTTTTTTGCGAATAGCTGTAGCTTTCGCTGCTTGGCTTTCCAGATAGAACAGTACTTTTTTAAGTGATCGGTCCTTTTGCAGCGAAAACTGGCTCTGCTTTCTTTTTTGTGCTTTGTGCCGAGCTTTGTCATCATGGTGCGTATTTTCTTTCCTTCTGTCATATTTTTTTTAACAAGAAATTCCTTCTGTCATATTAATTGATTAATTTCCCTTTGACATATTCCAGTGTCAGCTCCAGCTTGGGTCTGGTTTCTAAAGCGTTAATAGGAGCAGTATATGTCTCTGGAATGCTGCAGAGGATGTCCTCTCCGATGGCACGTAGCTGCTCTATGACCTCTAGCATAGCTTTCTTGTGGTCACACATTTGCTGGCCTTCTTCTAATCTCATCTTGTACAATTTTCTTGGTAAAAATGATCAGAGACCAGACCAGCTCCAATCATCTCTGGCCTAAAAAAACGGAAGCTACGAGCATTTCATGACTTAATATTCAATGATATAAACAGCGCCATTGGGAAAGCATTTTATCACACCGATCTTGGTGTGGTCAGATGCTTCTTTGAGGGCAGAGGAGAGATCTAGGGTCTAATAGACCACAATTTTTTTTTTAAAAAGAGTACCTGTCACTAACTATTGCTATCATAGGGGATATTTACATTCCCTGAGATAACAATAAAAATTAAAGGAACAGTTTAAAAATAAATAATAATAAAAAAAAAAGAGCACCCCTGTCCCCCCGTGCTTATGCGCAAAGGCGAACGCAAGCGTCAGTCTGATGTCGTATGTAAACATCAATTGCACTATGCATGTGAGGTATCACCGCAAAGGTCAGATCGAGGGCAGTAATTTTAGCAGTAGACCTCCTTTGTAAATCTAAAGTGGTAACCTGTAAAGGCATTTAACTATGTATGCAGTTTGTCGCCGCTGCACATTTGTGCGCAACTTTAAAGCATGTTGTGTTTGGTATCCATGTTCTCAGCATAAGATCATCTTTTTTTATTTCATCAAACATTTGGGCAATATAGTGTGTTTTAGTGCATTTAAAATGTAAAAAAAATAATTAGTTTTTTCCCAAAAAATTGCGTTTGAAAAATCGCTGCACAAATACTGTGTGAAAAAAAAATTGCAACACCCACCATTTTAATCAGTAGGGCCTTTGCTTTAAAAAAAAATATATAATGTTTGGATTTTTTTTTCTCTTGCAAACATTTTTTATTTTTCATGTAAACAGTGTGAGAAAGGGCTTTGTCTTCAAGTGGTTAGAAGAGTGGGTGATGCGTGACATAAGCTTCTAAATGTTGTGCATAAAATGCCAGGACAGTTCAAAAACCCCCCAGATGACCCCTTTTTGGAATGTAGACATCCCAAGCTATTTGCTGATAGGCATTTTGAGTCCATGGAATATTTTTTATTTCTTTTGCACAAAGTCGTCACTAAATGATATATTGCTCAAACATGCCATGGGAATATGTGAGAGGCATGTGTTTGAGTATTTTGCAAATCTCGCCTTTTGTCACAAAGTTTTGAAAAAAATATATACATTTTTTTCTTTTCTTTCTTCATTTTCAAAAACAAAAGAGAGCTGCAAAATACTCACCATGCCTCTTAGCAAATACCTTGGGGTGTCTACAAATGGGGACATTTGGGGGGGTTTTGTGTTATCTGGACATTTCAGGGCCTCCATAACTGTGATAGGTAGTGAGGAGTGAAATCAAAAATGTATGCCCTTAGCCTGAAGGCGGTGATTGGCTTTTGGGGTCCTGTACACGGCTAGGCTCCAAAAACATGTCTCACATGTGGTATCCCTGTACTCAGGAGAAACAGCAAAATGTATTTTGGGGTGTAATTCCACATTTAACCATGGCATATTTGAGCAATATATAATTTAGTGACAACTTTGTGCAAAAAAAAAAAAGTTTGTAATATTCCCGCTACCTGTGGCAAATTATAAAATATTCCATGGACTCAACATGCCTCTCAGCAAATAGCTTGGGGTGTCTACTTTCCAAAATGGGGTCATGGGGGGGGGGGGGGGGGTTGTGCTATGTGGGCATTTTATGGCCTTCGAAACTGTGATAGGTAGTGAGGAGTGAAATCAAAAATTTACGCCCTTCGAAATCTTGAAGGCGGTGCTTGGTTTTTGGGGTCCTGTACGTGGTTAGGCTCCCAAAAAGTCTCACACAGGTGGTATCCCCATACTCAAAAGCAGCAGAATGTATTTTGGGTTATAATTCCACATATAACCATAGCATGTGTGAGCAATATATAATTTAGTGACAAATGCATAGAGGTTGAGTCACTTTATCGTGACACACTTCCCACACATTCAATCAGGAAATCAAGCCTTTTCTGAGTCAGCAGCTGCATGAACCAACCAGGCAGATTTCACGGATTTACTTATACCTGCTGTTCACTCCGGGTGCCAGGACATTAGGCACTCATACATGTGAGTTGAATACCTTTTTATATATTTTTTGGAATAAAAAGCTCTTTATCAACGGTACTGTGCAATGAGGCTTCTTCTATTATATCTATTTATATGAGGAACATTCACCGCTGCCAATCATCGGTCCAGAGGATATCCATAGGGGTCGCCCCACACGCGCATTTGACCTAACTAGCGATAGTTGGTCCACTCCCAGGGGTGAGTGCACATCTATTTAAAGCACTTAAGAAGCACGGAATCATCCATCTAATGTTCAAGTCACAGCATTGGATATTGTTTCACTAGCACGAGCACCTTCTTTTCACTGGGGACTGATTAATTTTATTTGTTACCAGTGTATCATTTATTACCTGTATGTCATTTTTTTTAGCATTTAGCGCGGTATACTTTTTATCAAAAAAGTTTTATCACTATTGTGGGGTCACCAGTATGGTATTTGTATATTGAAATCATATCCCCTCTCAAGCGTCTTCTCCAGAGAGAATAAGTTCAGTGCTCGCAACCTTTCCTCATAACTAATATCCTCCAGACCCTTTATTAGCTTTGTTGCCCTTCTTTGTACTTGTTCCATTTCCAGGACATCCTTCCTGAGGACTGGTGCCCAGAACTGGACAGTATACTCTAGATGCGACCGGACCAGAGTCTTGTAGAGCGGGAGAATTATCGTTTTATCTCTGGAGTTGATCCCGTTTTTAATGCATGCCAATATTCTGTTTGCTTTGTTAGCAGCAGCTTGGCATTGCATGCCATTCCTGAGCCTATCATCTACTAGGACCCCCCAGGTCCTTTTTAATCCTAGATTCCCCCAGAGGTTCTCCCCCCAGTGTATAGATTGCACTCATATTTTTGCCACCCAAATGCATTATTTTAAATTTTTCTATATTGAACCTCATTTGCCATGTAGTTGCCCACCCCATTAATTTGTTCAGATCTTTTTGCAAGGTTTCCACATCCTGCAGAGTATTGTCCGCAAATACAGAGATTGAACTGTTTATCCCATCCTCCAGGTCGTTTATGAACAAATTAATTAGGATTGGTCTCAGCACAAAACACTGGGGGAACCCACTACCCACCCCTGACCATTCCGAGTACTCCCCATTTATCACCACCCTCTGAACTCGCCCTTGTAGCCAGTTTTCAATCCATGTAGTCACCCTATAGTCCATGCCAACGGACCTTATTTTGTACAGTAAACATGTATGGGGAACTGTGTCAAATGCTTTTGCAAAATACAGTTACACCACGTCTACGGGCCTTCCTTTATCTAGCTGGCAACTCACCTCCTCATAGAAGGTTAGTAGATTGGTTTGGCAAGAACGATTCTTCATGAATCAATGCTGATTACTGCTAATGATACCGTTCTCATTACTAAAATATTGTATATAGTCCCTTATCACCCCCTCCAAGAGTTTACATACTATTGATGTTAGGCTAACTGGTCTGTAATTTTATTTTTTTTATCCAACAAAAGTGTTTTAAAAATTATTTAAATTGCACAGGTACATTACACTTGAAGCAACATTGAAATCAAAGTAGCAATACAGTTTGTCCATACAGTACACAGGTTTCTTCATTATCAGTACAGTTTCAGTCGGCCATTGTGCCATGGCAAGTTTCACCAGTCCATATCCCTTTCCTTTATTCATCATTACTGCACTGCATATATACACAATCCTAATGTAATCCCAATAGTCTGTCCAATACCATATCCTCCGGAGCCAGGCCCGGCGTATCCAGCCATTTTTCCCAGAGTTTTTCAAATTTTTGTGGGGCACCTCTGTGCTGATATATCAGTTTTCCATCCTTAAGGTCCTACCTATGTTTGCAATCCATTCCTTTGTGGTCGGGGGTTCCTCTGCTTGCCAATGTACCATAATCAGCTTCCTGGCTTGGAATAGGACTCTATGTACTGCCTCCCTGCAGCTTTCCTCCCATCCATATTCTCCCAGAGCACCCAAGAGGCATGCTCTCGGATCCTGCTGGAGTGATATTTGGAACACAGTGTTGACTGTGGTCACCACTGCGTTCCAGTAAGTGTGTAGTTTGGGGCAGCGCCACAGCATATGAATGAGGCTCCCGTGTTCTCTCTTACATCTGGTGCATATGGGATCTAGTTGCGGATTCATTAAGTGTAGCCTATGAGGGGTATAGTACGTTCTAAGAAGGATGTACAATTGGGTTAATCGTTGTGAAATATTTAGAGAGCTACTACCCACCGCCTGGCATATTTCTTCCCACTGTTCCCCATCTAAGGGTCCCGCGTCAGCCTCCCATTTCTCCCTGACCCCCAGAGGATGCCGCTCCATCACAGACTGTAGCAGGATGGAGTAGCATTGGGATATAAATCCTTTCGATGAGGCAGCCTCCTCCAGGAGGCGGAAAGCAGGGACCTGCGACAGCCGCCACTCTGAGGAGGCACTCTGCGCCACCACAGCGTGGCGAAGCTGAATATAATGGAATTGCATAGACGTTGGAAGATTATATGTGTTCTGCAGGTCTGCAAACGGGCGAAGTATCCCGTTGCAGAATATTTGTTTCAAGTGTGTGATCCCCGCCCTCCTCCATTTTTCTCCTGACTGTAACTTGGCCAGTTCTGTGTAAGTGTCGTTCCACCAAATTGGACTATATTCCGTGTAGCCATCTGCCTTTTGAATGTATTTGGCCTTATTCCAGACTTTCTGAATTAGGTTGAGGGTAGGAAATTTCTTGTGTGGTTTGGTGAAGGATAAAGCCTCCAGTGCCATAGGTACAGGGCCTCTACGGACATTGTGCAGCATTAAGGTGTGTGATGAGCTTGGCGGGGCGCTGTCTCCCCCCTCCGGTATTGGGAACATCCCTACAAGGTGCTGCAGCTGAGCAGCCAGGTAATAGAGCCATGGATTTGGCATTGCCAATCCCCCACAGTCTTTAGGCCTTTGCAAGTGTTCTAATTTGATCCTAGGGCGTTTATCTTTCCAAATGAGACTGCGGAAAATGGCATTTATAATGTGGAATGTTTTTAAGGGGATGACCATAGGGGTGTTGTGAAGGAGGTATAGCAGTTGCGGCATAAGGATCATCTTGATTAGATTCACCCTACCCGCAACCGAGAGAAAGAGTGTCTTCCATGTTTTAACTTTGTCCCTGAGCCTTATCAGCATTGGGGCAACATTTAAGTGTATAAAGTCCCTGGGCTTGGCAGAGATGTGGATGCCCAAATACTTGAAGGTCGTGGCCACTGGTATGGGGCAGGCGGAATTAATAATTTGTGTCTCATTTCCATCCAGCAGGAGTAGCGCAGACTTGGACCAGTTAATCAACAGACCGGAAAACCTCCCAAATTTAGTAATAGTGGCCATGGCTTCTTTCAGTGAGGCATCTGTATCCCCCAGTAGGAGTAGGGTGTCGTCCGCATAAAGCATGACCTTTTCATGTAAATTCTTATATTGGAATCCCACTATGTTCTGGTTGGCCCTGATCCCCATGGCCAGTGGCTCTATAGCCAGGGCGAAGAGGAGGGGGGACAGGGGACATCCCTGTCTTGTACCCCTCCTCAACTCAAATTCTCTAGATAGTGATCCCGACCCCCTAATGGCTGCCCGGGGTTGACTGTATAGGAGTTTTACCCAGGCGATAAAATTGGGGCCGAACCCAAATTTCAGTAGGACCGCCCACAGATAGTTCCAGTCTATGCTGTCGAATGCTTTAGTGGCGTCTAGTGACAATAGAGCCCTGCTTCCCATGTTGTCGGCCTGTGTCTGCATATTGAGGTAGAGCCTCCTTAAGTTCACTGCAGTAGATTTATTGGGCATGAAGCCTGCTTGGTCTCCATGCACAATAGATGTGACCACCTCGTTTAGTCTGACGGCCAGTGCCTTAGCCAGAATCTTTACATCACTTTGAAGCAAAGATATCGGACGGTAAGACCCAGGGTCCGTGGGGTCCTTCTCAGGTTTTAGTAGGAGAACTATATTTGCTTTGGACATAGACCGGGGGAGGTTACCCCCTGTTTTGGCTGCGTTGAAAACCTGGGTGAGCTGTGGTATAAGTATTTCAGCATATTGCTTGTAAATTTCTATAGGCAGTCCATCCTCCCCCGGGGCTTTGCCCCCCGGAAAGGTCCCTGCGGCTGCCTGTAGTTCCTCCGATGTAAGTGGGGCCTCCAGGAAGTCCCGCTGACTAGCGGAAAGTTCCGGGAAGTCCAACTGATTCAGGTATATATCCAAGTCTTCTTGGGCATACGCCTGGCCCGAACAGTATAAATTTTCATAAAACCTAGTAAGTTCCTGCATTACCAATTCTGGCTGACTCACCAGAGTGCCCGCTGGGGTCTTAATTGCCCCTATGGCTGGCGAGCGTTGATGAGAGGCAGAGATCCGCGCCAAGAGGCGCCCGGTCTTTTCCCCCTCCTCAAAGAACGCCTGTTGCTTAAAGAAGCGTTTTTTTTCTGCTGAGGAGGATAGCAGGTGTTGATACGCACTCTGTGCAGCCTGCCATGACTCCTTATTTAGCTCGGTGGGGTTATCTATGTACGTCTGTTCTAGCTCTTGAGTTTTAGTTTCAACCTCCTGCAGTAGAGCTGTCGAGTCCCGCTTCACTTTGTTCATTTCAGCAATCAATACTCCCCGCAAATGTGCCTTGAAGGCGTCCCATTGCATTATTCTAGAACCATTCGGATCTTGGAGGGCGAAGAACCCGCGCATGCTCCCCTCAATCTCCTCATGAGAGCGAAATAATTTCAGCCAGAAGGCATTAAATTTCCAGGGGGCTCTAGGCATGTTGCTGGGAGGGGCCACTATAAGTTGAACCACCAGAGACGAGTGGTCAGAGATACTACGGGGTCTATGAGTGAGGTCTGCCACATACGGGAGCATGCTCAAGTTCCCCACCCCCAAATCTATCCTTGACAGTGAACCATGGGTTTTGGAAAAGCATGTAAATTGTTTCGCGCCTGGGTTACGGTGTCGCCAGACATCAACCCATCCCACCTCTTGCAACAACCGCGCCAGGTGGGTGCCCCTGGAGAGGGCAGAGGGTCTAGGGCTGGGGTGTCTATCCGCCACCAAATCCAGACAGCAGTTAAAATCCCCGAGCACTAGCAGCGGCACATCAGGCCTACCATCCAGAAAAGTCAGGAGGAGCCGGAGAACCGCCGCCGTGAACGGCGGAGGAATGTAAATGCAGGCCAGTACACATATCAACGTATTGAATCTACAATGTAAAAAGACAAATCTCCCCTCCTTATCTATAACACTTTCAAATTCCTGGTAGTCCAGGGCAGCATGTATCAATACACTTACCCCCCTTGAAAAGGAGGTATGTGTAGAGTGGTAAGCTTTCCCTACCCATGAATATCTTAAAAAACATTCCGTGTCAGTGGTCAAATGTGTTTCTTGGAGGCAGATTACCCCAGGTAGAAATTTCTTCAAGCACATAAAAGTCATGGTCCTCTTTAAGGGGGAGTGTAGGCCCCGAATATTCCAAGATACCAAGGGAATTTTAGCCATGTATCCTAAATATGAATGTCCTGTGGCGGATTATGTGTGGGTGTAAGCATACATACGGTCCATCAGATAAATGTGTGGGTAGACTCCAGTGTCCCAGTCTTACAGTGTATCTTCTGTGTAGTCGATCGTGGTATTCCTCCTTCAAGCGGTGTACCTGGTATGTCAAACAGTAGCCAGAAAGTAGAATGTTAGTAAAACTTACGGCCTTAATAGGCCTATAAACCTGGTCCTCTGCCAACCGGGCAGGGTAAACAACAACATTGGCGCCCTTCTGGCGCCCATCGCATGCGACAGTCACTTTAAGCTTTAACGTCGTAGTAACCAAAGTGCTCTCTTGATGCTTTGTGATATATTGTCCCCCAGCCAAGGAGTGTAAACTGAACCAAGTATGTGGGGGTTCATCCCCCTAGTAAACAAGAGAGGTGAAGGAGCATTCGCTCATCCGTGAACTTATGTGTTTACCAAGTAGCGTGTCTGCAACAGTGTCAGTCCTCATCCTCCTGTGCACGTCTTTGCAGGGCCTGTTCGTTGCGGTCTAGCCAGGATGCGGCCTCTTTGGCTGTCTCAAAGAATTGGGCTTGGCCTCTGACTGCAATTCTGAGTTTAGCGGGGTACAGCATAGCATATGGAATTTGTAGGGTCCTGAGTCTACGCTTAACGTCCTGGAATTTGGCTCTGCGCCTCTGAACATCTGCTGAAAAATCTGGGTAAAAGGACACCCGGGCCCCATTAAACAGGATGTTTGCTTTCTCTCTGGCTTGACGGAGTACTGCCTCTCTGTCTCGGTAGTGTAGTATTCTTGCAAGAAACGACCTGGGGGGGCCCCCTGGTGGTGGGGGGCGGGAGGGCACCCTGTGCGCTCTTTCCACCCCAAATAATGGGGAAAATGCATTTTTACCAAAAACTTCCAGGAGCCATCCTTCTATGTATGCAGTGGGGTCCCTGCCCTCCACCTTCTCTGGCAGACCCACTATGCGAACGTTATTCCTGCGCAAGCGATTTTCCAAATCTTCTGCACGATCGAATGCATCTCGTGCCATTTGCAGGGCAGCTCTAGTGTCCTGGGTCATGGGTTGCACATAGTCCTCCATTTCACTGACCCTACTTTCCACCGCAGTGGTGCGTTCCCTGATTTTCTGCATGTCTTGTCTTAGCAGGGACACATCTTCCCTGAGGCCCCCAAACTGCTCTTTCAAAGTGTTAACAGATGCTGTACATTTATGCACTGCATTAAGTATGTCTGCCAAGGTGGGCTGTGGGTCTTCCTGGGAGTCTTGGGCCTGCGGGTCCGGAGCTGCTTCCCCTTCCCCCTCCTCCTCACCCCAGCATGCAGGGCCTTGTATAGGCTGCAGGCTTTGCGGCCTATGTATTTGGTCACTGGCGCGGGACGGCTGCTCCAGGCCGCTCACCCCTGACAGTCTCTGGGCATAGTATAGCATGTCCTTTGGGCCTTCTTTCCCCACAGATTTGGGAGGTTTACTTGCCTTGTGGCTTGATTTGTCTGGGCCTCGTGGCGTCCCTTTCGCTGTAAGCGCGGCGGCGCCATCTTGGATTTCTGGGCCCGCGATGTCCATCTGGCTTTTTCGGGTCATTCCTCTGGTGCAGAGGGCCGGTGGTGGTTCCACGGGGGTCTCCTGAAGGTAGGTGTGCAGCATAGGGCGCTTAGAGCTCGGTTGGGTGGCTGGGGGAGGATCGGTGCAGGATCAACGCCGGGAGCTGTGGGAGATGCGTCCTCTCACATGCCGGTCTTGGCCACGCCCCCATCATTGCCATGGCATCGACAAAAGAAGACAGTGAGTGCAGTATAAGACTCTGCCTTTCCAATAGCTGATGAGACCATGTCTGATGTTCTTCTGTAAGTAAGGCTACTACGAACCCGACCTTTGTATCCTCTGCAGAGAAGGTCCTAGGCTGTAAGGTAAAGTATAGCCGACAGGCATTCCTGAAAGCCCAGAACTTGTGGCGAACCCCTGAAAAGCATTCCGGCATAGGAACCCGTGGTTCAGGATGGGCTGCTCCATAGCCATAACAGGTGGTTCAGCAGGGCTCAGAACTGAGGTATTGGCCATGGCAGTCAGCCGACCTTCCAGTTGAAAGTACCCCTCTTGTATGGACGTCAGGGCCTGACACACAGACGCCACTTGTTGGCACAGGGCCTCGAAGGCGGAAGCACCCCCCTCAGTCTCAGACATGGCTGGATTATTCTGTCATGAGGACCACGTACCTGAGGTGAGACCGAAGTAGTGGGCAGGCCTCCCTTGCACCTCGAGTCCTTGAAGCCTCTGGAGATGGAGACAGAGACTTGGTGGACACCGAGTGGTAAGGGTGCAGATCCGAGCCAAGGTCAAGTCCAGTTTGGCAACAAAGTATAAAAGGGTTAATCAGAAGAAGAATGGTCGAGATCCAAGCTGGGGTCGGTTCCAATTTGGCAGCTGAGTACAAAAGGGGCAAAGAAGTACAATGTTCAAGGTACAAATCCGAGGTCAATGGCAAGCAGCAATCAAGAGTAGTCAAATAAGTTTCCAGGTCACAACAAGTTCAGACAGATCACACACTAGCACAGGAACAAGGGGGGACTGAAGATAATCCAGCAATTTGGCAGTGTCTGGGCTGGGCTTATATAGGGAAGTTTGAGGTCACTTTCTGTGCGCCTCCTGGGCATTTTCCTGCTTTTTTTCATCAGGTCATCTGCGCAGGTGCGGGTTGGCGCACTGAGTCATCTTTGGCGCATGCTCAGTTGGCATGGATTTCCTCTTGCGGCAACTCGCCATTGGTGCATGCGTAGTAAGCCCTGGACACTTACACATTGCTGTTGCAATACCTGAAGCTTTATCCTGGGATTACGCCCCTGCCACAGAAAGGTTGAGACTAATACTCTTAAATATATATGCCGGAATCTACACAGGCGAATTCCGGAAAATATATAGAAAGAGAGGCAAGAATTTCATTTTCAGTAGATTAACCTTGCCAATGAGTGTAAGAGGGAGATTCTGCCAGGCTTGTAGCTTATGATGTAACTGCAACAGCAATGGAGCAATTTAGTGTAATAAATTCAGATATCGTGTTGGATATATGGAGGCCCAAATATTTGACCTTGTCCACCCATTGCAGGGGGCAGTCTACCATGACCCTACATGTTGGAGATGCTGTCTAAAGATGAAGAATTAGAGATTTACCCCAATTAACCTTAAGGCCTGAAAATAAAGCAAAGGTGTTTAAAATATCCAGGGCTGCCTTTAAAGATGACTCAGAGTCACGTAAGAAATACCATGTCGTCCACATAAAGCGCTGTTTTTTCTGTCCGGCTGCCCACCTGTATCCGATGTACCGCATTAGAAGCTCTCAATGGCACTACCAAGGGTTCAATCAATAAGGCAAATATGCCAGAGGACATAGGGCAACCCTGTGTAGTGCCCCTGTTCACTGGAAAAAAATCAGACAGTAGACCGTTAGGTTTAATAGCCTCAGTCGGATTCTGATTAGGGATGAGCTTCGAGTTCGAGTCAAACTCATGTTCGACTCGAACATTGCCTGTTCGCCTGTTCAGCAAACAATTTGGGGTGTTTGCGGCAAATTAGAAAAGCCGAAAAGTCTATGGGAGAAATCTCAAGTGCTAATTTTAAAAGCCTATATGCAAGTTATTGTCATAAAAAGTGTTTGGGGACCTTGGTCCTGCCCCAGGGGACATGTATCAATGCAAATTTTTCTTTTTTTTTAAAACGGACGTTTTTTCAGGTGAAGTGATTTTAATAATGCTTAAAGTGAAACAATAAAAGTGTAATATTCCTTTAAATTTCGTACCTGGGGGGTGTGTATAGTATGCAAGTAAAGGGGTGCATGTTTCCCGTGCTTAGAACTGTCCCTGCACAAAGTGTAATTTTTGCAGGAAAAAAAGCTATTTAAAATTACTCGCGGTTATAATGAATTGCCGACTCCCGTAATACAGAGAACAGTCATTGATAAAACAAAAAAAAAAAAGCATGGGGGTCCCCCCAAATTCAATTACCAGGCCCTTCAGGTCTGGTATGGATATTAAGGGGAACCCCGGGTCAAATAAAAAAAAAATGATGTGGGATTCCCCCTAAATATCTATACCAGACCCTTCAGGTCTGGCATGGATTTTAAGGGGAACTCCACGCCAAATTAAAAAAAAATGGTGTGGGGGTCCCCCTTAAAATTCATACCAGACCCTTATCCGAGCACGCAACCTGGCAGGCCGCAGGAAAAGGAGAGTGCGCCCCCCTCCTAAACCGTACCAGGCCACATGCCCTCAACATTGGGAGGATGCTTTGGGGGTCTGACCCCTCAAAGCACCATGTCCCCATGTTGATAGGGACAAGGGCCTCATCCCCACAACCCTGGCCGGTGGTTGTGGGGGTCTGCGGGCGGGGTGCTTATCAGAATCTGGAAGCCCCCTTTAACAAGGGGATCCCCAGATCCCGCCCCCCCCCCCCCCCCGTTTGAAATGTTAAGGGGGTACTACCTACCATTTCACAAAGAAAGTGTAAAAAATTGTTAAAAAACACACAGAGACCGTTGGGAAAAGTCCTTTATTAAAAATAAAAAAAAGATTCCAGCGGTGGTAATCCACTCTTGCTATCCAGCGACGGGTGATCTCTTCTTCGGGGTCCAGCGATGGCTGATCTCTTCCGACGTCCAGTGATGTGCGTCCTGTCTCCACGGAGACACTGAGGGAATTCCATCTGCAGAGGAGGCCTGGGCCACTATGTCACCTGACCCCGCCCCCTCTGACGCAACGCAAGGGGGAAGCTGGTATTCCCCTGTGACGTACGGGTGACCCCGCCCCCTCTGATGTAACGGGAACCTGCGTTACATCAGAGGGGGCGGGGTCACCCTTACATCACTGGGGAAGCCTGGGTTTCCCCAGTGACATACGAGTGACCCCGCCCCCTCTGATGTAACGCAGGTTCCCGTTACATCAGAGGGGGTGGGGTCACCCGTACATTTTGAGGGGGGCATTTTCTTTTTAAATTTGGCGTGGAGTTCCCCTTAAAATCCATGTCAGACCTGAAGGGTCTGGTATGGATATTTAGGGGGAACCCCACGTCATTTTTTTTTTTAATTTGACCTGGGGTTCCCCTTAATATCCATACCAGACCTGAAGGGCCTGGTAATTGAATTTGGGGGGACCCCCACGCTTTTTTTTTTTTTTTATCAATGACTTTCAATGACTGTTCTGTATTACGGGAGCCGGCAATTCATTATAGCCGCGAGTGATTTTAGATTTTTTTCCTGCAAAAATGACACTTTGTGCAGGGACAGTTCTAAGCACAGGAAACATGCACCCTTTTACAGGCATACTATACACACACCCCAGGTACGAAATTTAAAGGGATATTACACTTTTATTGTTTCACTTTAAGCATTATTAAAATCACTGCTCCTGAAAAAACTTCCGTTTTTAAAACTTTTTTTTGCATTGATATATTTCCCCTGGGGCAGGACCCAGGTCCCCAAACACTTTTTATGACAATAACTTGCATATTAGCCTTTAAAATTAGCACTTTTGATTTTGAACGTTCGAGTTCCATAGACTTTAATAGGGTTCTAAAGTTCACACAAGCTTTAGGTCTGTTCACAGGTTCTGGTGTGAACCGAACAGGGGGGTGTTCGGCTCATCCCTAATTCTGATAAAGAATACATATCCACCGCCTGAACTGGGGGTCAAAACCAAAGAATTCCAACACTATGGTCATGTATTGCCAGTCTTTGGAGTTGAAAGCCTTCTCCAAATCTAGAAAAAAACAATATCCCTCTACTTGAAATGTCTGGGCCTAGCTGGGTATGTGTAAAAACCCTATGCAAATTTATATCCGTTGCTTTTTTAGGCATGAAACTGGTCTGATCAGGTGAGATAAGATGTTGCAATGCGGGCATTAGTCTGTTCGCCAGTACTTTAGTTAAAATTTTCAAGTCTAGATTGAGGAGAGAAATCGGTCTATAGGAAGAACATTCAAGGGGGTCTTTGTCAGGCTTAGCCAATAGCACGATGTGTGCCTCATAAAAAGAGGGAGGAAGGGCACCATCTTCTGAGTAATGCCTATACCACTCAATTGGCATACCATCTGGGCCAGGAACCTTACCGGTAGGGATGAATCCAATTGCATTGGTCACTTCCTCCTTAAAGGGGGTATCAATAAACTCCCTGTCTTCTGGTAGCTTAGGTAAGTGTAAGGGCTCTAGAGCAGGGTACTCAAAGTACCGGCCCACGGGCCACTTGCGGCTTGCCGACCGGTTAAAAATGGTCCGCAGGCAGGGCCGACCCAGGATGGAACAGGAAGCAGGAATATAAGAGAACACATACACTGAAAAAGATAACACTTCAACTGATTACATTCAGGGGTGTCAAACTGGTGGCCCTCCAGCTGTTGCAGAAATACAAGTCCCATCATACCTCTGCCTGTGGGAGGCACGTAACTGTCAGCCTTGCAATGCCTCATGGGATTTGTAGTTCTACAACAGCTAGACACCTGTGCTAGATAGGCATAATGCATACAGTATTATCAGTTTATTAGCAACCATGCTGTTGTTTTTTTCAACAAAAAACACGCTAGTGTGCAAGCTAGCCTTGAAGCTGGCACAAAAACGCTATGGTTTTCATCCGTTTTTCTGGCTTTTTTACAGTTTTCTTTCCCACCCCTCCCCTTTCACTGGAAAGAGAACCTGCACACTGAATAACTCATCTTTCTGCCAATCTGCTCTTTCCTGCTATCAGCATGCATCTTGCGCTGAAGCACAACTGATTGGCTCCTTGTGCTGCTTCTCCCTCCTATAGTCTAAACTCTGTTGTACAGGGTCTGAAAAAGCTTATGCCAAATCTAATTTTGGTACTTACACTGCTTGCATTTAATAATTAAGTATGTATTAATAAATTCAGAGCTGCATTCATTTATGTCTTTCATTTCTGCATGGAGTTCAGTTTTAAATCTATGTTCTTCGACTTAGATATACTATTAATATTAGCAGTGGAAGCCTCTAACAAGCCTCTAACAAGCCTCTGACAATTCCTATTTAGGGTATAATACAGTATACGGTACTTATTTTTTTTCTACAAATTTACAAATCTCAGCAGGATTTAATGAGCCATAACCATCCATGTTTTACTTTATAAATGTATGTCATGATAGTTCATGAAAGTAACCCCTGACATTTAGTAACCTATCTTTCCTTGAACCCCACTGACATCTTATGTTCTAACAGATGGCATTATCTAAAAAGAGATAGCGTTTGAGTGGGTTACATCACAGGGCACCTTCTTGATTCCCACACTTCTCGCCTAATTATCCAGCACAGCAGCTGAAAACTTTCAAACAGGAAGCTGTTTACAGATAACACTTGTGACTTCTTGAGCTGGAGAGCTGAAGGCATCTTTTTCAATTAAGATCTGTCAGGCTTTTGTAAACAGCGGCTACAAGGTCCTTAGGCATTGCAAGTCAGAGGACAGTTCCAGTCCCAAGCCTCAGGGGAAATACAAGGTAAGGAAACTTTTCACTAACTTCTGTTCATCTTTTAGTCTTCTCAATAGCAAGAATAGTGACAATATTTTCAGTTTTGTTGGATCATACCCCATATGACCAAATGTTTGTGGACACCTGACCATCACGTTTGATGGAAATCCTGTTTCAAATTCTGTCTCAAAACCATAGGCATTCATATGGAGCTGCTTCCCCCTTTGTGGGTGTAACAGCCTCCATAAGATTTTAGAGTGTGTTGTGGGAATTTGTGTCTAGTCAGCCAAAAGAGGATTTGTGAGGTCAGTACGGTTGTTGGGCGAAAAGACCTGGCTCCCAATCAGCATTCCAATTCATCCTAAAGGTTTTCCATATTATTGAGGTTTGGACCTTTGTGCAGGCCATTGGAATTACTCCATGACACCATGTCTTATGGGCCTAGTTTGTGCACCTAACTCAATATTTTAGAGCAGCCTTTCTCAACTTTTTTGTCCTGGAATAACCCAACTTTTGAGGTCCCAGGGAACCCCTGCTAAAAATGATATATATATATATATATATATATATATATATATATATATATATATAAATATAAATATATATATAATGTTCCAGCGTAAAATGGCACATTCAGTAAGCTTCTAATGGTTTTAGATAAATAATAGAGATATTTTTAATAAGGATATATTTTTTAATAAGGATATTTTTGGTGTCAATCCAAAACATATTTTACATGAAAGAAACTCATGTCTTGTACTCAGGTAATAATAATAGTTACCTAGAATATTTAATAACCAGAGCAGATTATTTTTACATTGCTGTCTTGTCAATAATAATCATGAAAGTTAATGTGGTTGTAAACCTACATTTTCAATTTGTACCTATAGGTAAGCTTATAATAAGGTACAATAAGTATTGCATGTTTAGGAGAATTTACTCTGTACTGCGCACAGTGATGTCATCGGCGCATGTGCCGTGAAGAAATGGCCCTCCCTCCATGCTGTTTCTTCACTAGCGAGTGCCGTCACGTGACTCCGGCCAGTCACAGAGCCGGAGTCCGCGGCCACGGAAGGAAGAGGGGCGAAAATAGATGTGGCCTTCAGCAGGGACAGCGTGGGATTGATTGGCAGGTAAGTGCCACATAATAGGCTAGTATGCGATGCATACTAGCCCATTATGCTTTTACTTTGCAGGGAACAAAAGAGGAAGTAAAACTTTTTACTTCATCTTTAAAGCGGAGATCCACCCACTTTTACAATTTTATCTTAAAGGAAAGACCACCTCTCCACCACTAGTTTTTGAATAACTATTTATTTTTTTATTTTGTTTGTTTCTTACCTTTTCTGAAGTACTGAGTGTACTTCCGTCCTACCTCGACCGCGGCCCAAGGCGTCATTTCCTCCTGCTCCCCTGCTGCCTTCTTGGACGTGTGTGTCCCAGAAGACAACGGGGCCATTCAGAAAGTGCTGTGCGACTTTACAAGCTGGTTACAATGGTGGTGCCTGCATCCGAGCCGATGGACAGATTGGCCTCGGGGGCAGACATCGTGGGCTCCCTGGACAGGTGATTGTCCTTATTAAAAGTCAGCAGCTACAGTGTTTGTAGCTGCTGACTTTGACATTTTTTTTTTTTTTGCGGCCTGAACACCGCTTTAATAATAATGACCAGAAAAGAAACAGACTGTGAAACTGTACTGTCGCCTTTTACTAGATAGAACACACTGTTACCTTTACAGTGAGGGTAAAAAAGTATTTGATCCCCTGCTGATTTTTCCCACTGACAAACAAATGATCAGTCTATAATTTTAATGGTAGCTTTATTTTAACAGTGAGAGACAGAATAACAACAAAATCCAGAAAAACGCATTTAAAAAAAGTTATACATATTGATTTTTTTTTTTTTATATAATCTTTATTTTAGTAAAATTTTGTTATTACAAGGGAGTGCACACATAGAAAGGGGGGGGGGAGAGGACAAAGGATAAGGGAAGGGGACGAGGGATACATTTATCATGGCCCCAGTGAAAACAACTGTAATAGCAGGGAGACATATCAATATGTTGTGTTGATAAGGGCACCCTCCTTGTCCCAGACATTCGGTCCATATGGACAAATCTCACTCCCGTGTAGGGAGAGAGTAGGGCGATCCCAATCATAAGAGCCAAAGTTAGTGAATATATGGCTCACAGTGCATTAATATATCATAAGAGAACTTGAGGTACCATGGTCAGGTATTGAGTAACCATTCGGGTAGCTTAAAGCGGTTCGGCACACATTTCATTTAGTAAATCTCTTGCCTTCCAAATCAGGCAAAGAGTACTAAATGAAATGTGTTTTTTTTTTTTTACTTACCTTGTAATCGATGACTTCCTGTCTTCTGTCTCTTCGGGGGTGGGCGGGGTCTGTGCGGGGATCTTCGTCACGCCGCACTGTCTCCTGGGATCTGGTGTCATTGATCCCAGGAGTCAGTGCGGGCATCTTCCGAAATCGCGAGATTTCGGACACATCTTCCGAAATCTCGCGAGAGTTCGGCCACATCTTCCGAAATCTCGCAAGATTTCGGACACATTTTCCGAAATCTCGCGAAATGTCGGCAGATGTGCCGACATCTCGCGAGATTTCGGAGAACGTGAGCTGCACTTTGCCGTTACAGCGCACGCGCAAGCTCGGCGCAGTAGCGGCGGTGCATGCTGGGCCATAAAGTGCCTGTGGGGTTTCACATGCCCACAGGCAAGATGGCCCCCAGCAGACAAGAAGAATATCAAGAATGTTATCGGAGGAAAACCGGCTGCGATCGAGATGGAAGATGGAACAGGTAAGTCCCCCAATTTAGCTATATGGCCTTGGCATATAGCCCAAAAAAAAAAAAAAGCAGTTTTAAATAAAAATGAAAACACGAATGTACCAAAGGTATTAAAAGAAAAGAACAAAAATAGTAAAAAAAAACTCTCACCGGGTTCATAGGCCGATTAGGCACATCCTAGGTAGAGCAGCTAGTCGTTGGGAGTTGGTTCGCTTGGACAAGTCTCTTAAAGGAGGGATCTGCTAAGGCCAGTAAAGCAATGTCTAGGCTAGATGAAACTGGTCGTGTCGTGTACGTAGTTTTTCCAGGCTGATCATGTAAGATAAAATCGTTCTCGGGTGTCTTTACAAGTAGCAAGCTAGTTCTCTGCCTCCATGATCTCCCCCACCTTCCCAACCCAGTCAAGCTAGCTTGGGATGTGTGAGATTTTCCAGTATGTTGGTATGAGGCATTTAGCTGCATTGAGAAGGTGGGGGAGAGCACTACGTTTGTAGCGAGATATAGGCATGGGGGGGACGTGGAGAAAAAAATGTTTTGGCGAGGCCGGAAGGTCTATACCAAGACCGACTGATATATGTTTGCCGACCACAGACCACAACGGTGTTAGCATTGGGCATTCCCACCATATATGGAGAAATGTTCCCATCATTCCACATCCCCTCCAGCACTGGTCAGAGGCAGAGGGAAGGAAAAATTCTAGCCAGAGATGAGGGCACCCTGTACCACCTCGATAAAAGCTTATAGCTATTTTCTTGGGTCCTGGAATCTACAGAGCTCGAGTGGGTCAGACGATACAGATGATGCAGCTGCTCATCTGTGAATTCACACTGGAGGCCCCGCTCCCATTCTTTTATGAAAAGGGGCTTGGGGCTAGGTGTTGCTGTCTCCAGCATCTTGTAGAGGACTGAAATCATATGGGGCAGAGGGTCACCTGCCGCCCACATGCGTTCAGTAAGGTTAGTCCTAATCTGTGAGTTTCTGTTGCACTTGGCTATGACATCCTCTAGTTGAAAAATTTAATGGGGCAGTATTGTAATTTTGAGGATATTTGTACGGCCAACCCATGTGAATGAGGCTCTGTCCCAGGACTGCAAAGTAAAGGGGCATAGTTATGTGTGTATAGGGGGTCGAGTCAATCTGAAAGCTGGACGCCCAAGCTTCTCATAGAGGGGGACGCCCATGTGAAGGGGAAAGATCCCTTCAGGGAGGTGGCCAGGGCCAAGGGAACGGTGATAAACAGAATCTCAGATTGAGCATAGTTAATTCGGAAGTTGGACTCTGCAACAAGACAAGGGATCCAATACATGAAAAAGAACGTTGTCCGCATAGGCAGAGAGCTTGTGTTCCAGAGAATCCACCTGCACCCCTTTAATGCTCGGGTTGGATCGGACTTTTTGCAACAACGGTTCCAAGATCAGTGCGAACAGGAGGGGTGAAAGTGGGCATCCCTGTCTCTCTTGCCATTTCAGATGGGGAATACCGTGGAGAGACCACCGTTCACCTTTACCTGAGCAGTAGGGGATGCGTATAGCGTTGAGATCCAGCTTAGCATATGAGGACCTAAATCCATTTGCATCAATACTGCGTTAAGGAAGTCCCAGTCCACGCGATCAAATGCCTTCTCCACGTCTGTAGATAGAATCAAATAGGGAAGCATATGATCGCGTGTGCGGGCCCAGTGGTTGAGTTGAAGAGCCCTGATAGAGTAGTCCCTAGCCTCCCGTCCCACGATAAAACCTGTCTGGTCAGCATATATCATCTCAGGAAGGAGGTGTTAGAGGCGGGTGGCAAGAATTTTAGAGAATATCTTGAGGTCCGTGTTTAGCAAGGAAATTGGGCGATAACTCTGCGGTAGGGTGGGGTCTTTTCCATCTTTTGGGAGAACTGTGATGTGTGCCAGCGAGGCCCCCTGTGGGAGATGCCGGTTGGTAGCTATAGGGAGTTAAGGAATGTGCATAAAGATGCCTGGAGCTGATCAAAAAGCTTTAAGTAATAAGCCCTGGCGAAGCTGTCAGGCCCGGGGCTTTTTCCAGTAGGGAGAGACCTAACAGTGGCCAACAACTCGGCTGTAGTGATAGGGAGTTTGAGTTCTGCTTTCTGTTCTGGGGATAGATTGGGGAGACCTACTAAAGCAAGGTTCGTCTCAATTCGGGATCGCTTAAGAGCTACGTCTGTCCGAGAGGAGGCGGAGTCCAGATTGTACAGGGCTGCGTAGTAGTTGCGAAACATGAAGGCAATTTTTGAAATATGTTGGACCGGTACTCCGGTTGGAGAGTGTAACTTATGAACATGAGCTAAACCGCAACGCTTGCGAATCGCCCTCGCCAGTAACCTACCACATTTGTTGCCATGCTCATAATACATATGAGCAATAAAGCGCAGCCTGCGGTAAATCCTGTAGTCCAACAATTTTGAGAAAAATGTACGCAATTCAGTCAGGTGACGAAACGCCTCAGGATCCGGCGTTTGTTTATGGTTTAACTCTGCTCGTTGCAGGGCCCGTAGTACTCTCTCGAAGTCCGCCTGTCTCTCCTTTTTTTATTTTGGAGCCTAATGCGATGAAGGTACCTCGAACTACCGCCTTATGTCCCTCCCATAAAATGCCATCACTGACCTCGCCATTAGCGTTTTCTGCGAAGTAATGGGACAGAGTCTCTTGTACCCCTGAAACCACCCCCAAATCATCTAGTAAGTTCTTGTTTAGTTTCCAGGACCATGTTTTGCCCATTACTTGGGGTAGCGAGAGTGTAAGGGTCACTGGGGCATGGTCGTAAATAGTGATCTGGTCAATAGTGGCATCTACCAGCATGTCAAGGTTATCCTGGTCTACTAGCAAGAGATCGATTCTAGTGTACACCTTGTGGACACTGGAAAAAATAGCTAAAATCCTTTTCTGAAGCATGCAATGCTCTCCAGCAACCATCAGGGTATGACCCTGAAGGGCCTTATGGAAGGGCCTTAAGAATGTGTTGATCTGCTCGCAGAAGTGTCTAGAGAGGGGTCAGGGCTAAAGTTGAAAGCCCCCCCCCCCAGGATTAGCCTACCCTCCCGAAAGTCTGCCAAGTTGTTTAGAGCCTTATCAATAAACATGGGTTGTTGGGAGTTAGGGGCATACAGGGTGGCGAACGTATACATGTGACCCATAATGATGCCTTTCAGGAACACAAAGCGTCCCTGAGGGTCCACACAATGATCAGAGGGTTGAAACGGGCAATTTTTATGGCTAGCTATGGCCGTGCCACGGTATTTAGGTTTTGGGGAGTTGCATAAGTACCAGCTCGGAAAGAGGTGGGTGGGTAATTTTGGGAGTGAGGAATCTGTCAAGTGAGGTTTCTGCGGAATCAGCACCTGCGCCCTGAGATGCCTCAGTTCTAGCCATAACCTATTGCGCTTGTTGGGGGAGCACAGACCACGCACATTGTATGACACTACCTTAACCGTTGCCATGTGGCATCAGGGGTGAGTTGTCCAAATGACCATCTCGAATCAGCTGGTCCAGGTGAGAATTCTCAAATTCTGAGCAAAAAAAGGGGGGAAAGGGTGAGGTAACCAAAACATAGAATAAACATAACAACCTATAAGAAGGGCTCACTAAGGCATCTATTGCCAGTTGTGGGTCAACAATTAACTGCCTGCCTGACTCAGGCGGCCCGCTTAGCAAGGGGGGACCACCTAAGTGAGGCAAGATGCCCCAGTCTGGCTGATACCCAATACGGGCCGTCCTATGGGGGGAACATGATCAGACATAAAGAGACAAGTAGTTCCTGCTCCTCGCTGTAGAAAGCTATAGCTTCCCGGAGGGATAACAGATGTCGTGAGACAGGGTGAAAGGGGTACAGGAATGTCGTAGCCCTTGAGCAGGTGCTCAGTCAGAACGCCCTTGGGCGATGGGTGTAGTATAGCCTGTGTCGTCAAAAGGAGTATTGCACCTGAGGTGCATATATATCAATTTAGTCGCTTTTAGGCAACAGACAGGTCCAGAGGCTCCAGATGGGTTACAGGAAGGTCAATATTGGAATATGAGAGTGCCTCAGTTACCGACAGTGGGTGCCTATCGTGCAGTGGTGGAGGAAGAGCGTTTGCAGCTCTGTGAGTGCCGATTAGGTTGCACCTATCTGAGTTGCATTAGCGTGTGGCGAGATAGATCCTGGTAGAAGGATAGACGGGCACAGTCAGACAAAGAAGGGACATTTACGCTTGACAGTGTATTTGTGCAGTTTGCAGATTATGTCGCTGGGATTTTCAGAATTCTGTGAGGGGGGTCGGAGGGCCCTGTGTGCCCTGTCAATCTCAACTGCTTCGGTAGGGGAGAGGTGATTCTGGTGATCCTGAGCAACACACTTGCCCCTGAGCTGGGTAATGGCAGGGATAGATTATTCTACTGTCTGTTCTACAGACCGAGGGACATTGACAGTTATTTTGTGTTTCTTCCATTTGCGAATAATCGCACCAACCAGTGGCGGCCCATGCATTAGGGGCGCACGTGTGCCGTCCCACCTATTCATGCGTCCACCCCCCTGATCTACATACAGGGACGCTGGATGCATGGATTACAATGGCGGGGGTGCTTTTTTGAAGCATGTGATTAGAGCCAGAGACTCTAATAGGCTTCAAAAAAGGGTGAGCTCCGGGCACAGAGCATTGTGCCCAATGCCTACACAGTTGTGTGACGATAGCGAAAGAATTTTCATTATCGCCACACTGATCCTCCTCCTGGCCTGAGACCCGTCACCCGATTGGCTGAAAGGACAGGCAATCCTATTGGACGCCTAGCAGGAGGAGAGAAGAGACGCACGGCGGAAGCCTCCGTGATCTAGGAGAGGACACAGGAGCCACTGTCTGACCCCCCAGCTGGCCACCCGTCACCCACTACCTGACCCACAGCTCGCCGCCCATCACCCACTACCTGACCAACAGCTCGCCACCTGTCATCCGCTGCCTGACCCGCAGTCCGCCACCTGTCACCCACCACCTAGACAGACAGACTGGCTAACAGCAAGCAAGCGGGTGGGGTGCTGGTTAAGTGCCACCGGTGGTTTGCCACCCCCCCAAAAAAAAAACACCAGCCACTACTAGCACCAACTGTTGTCACCCTCTCACCAAGCTGCTTGGCAAAGGTCTTGTAGCTCATTCCAGCCTTGTGTAGGTCTGCAATCTTATCCCTGACATCCTTGGACAGCTCTTTGGTCTTGGCCATGGTGCAGAGATTGGAATTTGATTGATTGATTGCTTCTGTGGACAGGTGACTTTTATACAGGTAACAAGCTGAGATTAGGAGCACTCCATTTAAGAGTTAGCAATACCAGGACACCGGAATTGACGTCCAGAGCACGAGCGTGGCGCTCATTTTTGTTGTGCATGATTTTATTGTTTTAAATGTGAGTACCCTGGATGTATTTGTTTTATAAATAAATGTGTAAATATTTACATACTTCACTATCGGAGTCCCCTCTTGCTGTTTACCTTACAGCAGTAAGGTAAGGAGCCACTGCACCTGACATTTGAGTGTTGCCTTATCAGCATTAAATTAGCCACAGAACCTGTGTGATTCATATGTGTTCGGGTTTAAAGGGATGAGGTGGCAACCCTAGCTGTCCCCCTACCAAGATGGCTCCTTGTCTGCTTCCTGTGGCTGGATTGTGGGCTTTCGGCAGGGAGCAGCAAGATGAGGTTGGGGTAACTGCTGGCTTGCTGTAGTAGAGGCCAGGAGCCCCAGGCGGCCACCTGTTCAGGAATTGAGCCTCTACCATTCCCCGTAGAGCCAGTCAGGGAAGGGTGTTGCACAGACCTGGTAAGCTTTCCTTGGGCTGTCATGGTGTGTCTAAATCATTATGCTGTTAATATACAAGCTGCCAAAGTAGGTTAAACAGCTGTGTATACTTCTGTCTGTTTCATTTGCTTCACAGGTTTTGTTTGTCTGTAGGACTACTAATGCATGAACTGATACAGGTGTTTGCTGCGAAGTTGAGTCTTTCCTATTAAATCAGCAAGGCCTGGCTGTACAGATTTGGATCAATGTGTCAATGCTCTGATGCTTGGATTTGCTGTTTTAACTTTTACAGGGCAGTCGCCTAGTGTAGGTGATCCGGCCGGGTATATTAGACGCTCAGTGTGCTGCTTATGACAGAGTGATGCTTCAGTATGGATGCTACTGCTATGCATTGTGTTGCTGCTATGCATTTAAGGTCTGCTTTTGGGTGCAATGTGTTTAATTGCTATGCATTAACCTATTATGTCTAAAATGTCAGCGTGAAAATTCAGTGTTCTGCTTAAGTTACAGTGCTTTAAGTAATTGGTAATTGCTCCTGTCTAAGGGTTTAACCCTTGCTCACAGGTCAATAGGTCTATTTGCTGCTTCAATGTCTGCAAATGGGTCCTAGCCAGTTCTTCCAGGTATTTATTATGACCACAAACCTGCAGCTCATATCTGGAGCCATAAGCTTACCCAGAGACCAGCCACGATCAATAAGGTGAGGGTCAGGTAGGTATGCTATTATAAAAAAAAATAAAGAGTGCGTGGGCAGTATGGATTGTAAAACTCTCCAGCCCAATACCAGCACCACTCTCCAAAGGAAAAGTGGCAACTTGTTCCAACAGCGACAGGTCCTGTTTGGCTCTAAAAACAGCTATACATTCAAAGTGCTGCCAGAAGGGGCAGACTAAGGCCGGGTTCACACCTATGCGAGTTTCCCCGCATCCAATTCGCATTTCAGGAGAATGTGACTGGCTCCCTATCACATATCTCCATACGGAGCATACTGCACAGAAACGATGTGTGTCTTTGGCTCCGTTTCAGGGCCAAATTCAGGCATAGATTCGCCCCTGATTCGTCCCTGAAATGGGGAACAGGGACACACAGCGCTCCTGTGCGATCCGCAGCCGGTTCCAGTGTGAACCGAGCCTAAAGGAAATCACAATAAAAATCATCCTGGGCCGAATGGGGAATGTGGTTAGCTGACGTGCCTGCCAATATACTATGCCAAGTTGCATATCAGGCGGCAGTAAACACAAAGGTAGATGTGTTCACTCAAGTGCAAACTTACTGGGTGGATCTCTAGTCGCTAACGCTCAGGTACTAAGCTAATCAAGCAGCTGAGTTTGTTTAAAGGGTACCTCCTGCCTCAAACAGCAGGCCAATGAGCATTCATCAGATTATCCAGATGTGTCTTCATGCTAGCAGAGGATACAAGATCCCCTCTATAAAGCCCAACTTTTACTGCAGAGGCAGTTAGCCAAGCAATCTTCATCAGACTAGCCAGAAATGCCAGTCTGCCAGCGGATTATGCAATAGCCTTCGCAGAGGCATGGGAACCGCAATATGGATTTGGAAATTAAGGTTCATACTACCATTAGGCAATATGGTGTGGCCTGTGTTGGGGTTCACTTCAGTAGCCAAGGCTATTTGGTTCTCAGCAAACGAGTTGAAGGCAAACTTGGCCAGTAATACGCCTCTGTAATGCTTGATCCATGAGTTAAATTAGAGTGACCAGCGAGGCAGTACAACCACTATGGAGGCAGCAGGCTGTTCCTCCTACTATTCTGTGAGGGTAGTCAAGCCCTATGGCTTAACCCACTGACTGCATATACCTCTTCTAAGTCGAATGAAATGTGATTTAAGATGGAATCAGTGATGTCCAGATCAGGGACTAATCCCTTAGACCCTTTTCACACTGAGGAATTTTTCAGGTGCTTTTGGGCTAAAAATAGCGCCTGTAAAGCGCCTGAAAAACGGCTCTCCTTTCACACTGAGGCTGGCAGGACGTTTAAAAAACTCCGGCAAGCAGCATCTTTGGAGTGGTGAAGGAGCGGTGTATACACCACTCCTAAGCCGCTCCTGCCCCGCTGGCAAAGTGGCGCTTTGCGGGCCATTTTTAACCCTTTTTTTGGCCACTAGCGGGGGTCAAAAACGCCTCGCTAGCGGCCGAAAACCTCTGCAAAAATGGCGATAAAGCGCTGCTAAAAATAGCGGCGCTTTACCTCCGATGCCCCAGTGGGAAAGCAGCCTTAGGCTAGTCACCTAGGCCCAGAACAAAGAGTGTTGACTGGGCCTGAGAAGAGATAGAGAAGAGATTGGAAGATCCATAATCGCCTCTGATCCCCTAGGCCCAAGTCTGCTCCTCTCGAGGAGCAGCAAAGTTCCTTTTTACTCAGATGTGCCCAGTAGGTGTTATATTGCAGAAATGAATGCAAATTTGGGCAGGAGCCTCAGGATCAGTGGGCCCTGTGCAGCACTTGTCTTTGTGATGTGATCTGTCTGCAACAAAACCTTGGGACAACAACGGAAGATTCCTGGTGTGCTGGCGAGTTGTACTTTGTGCAGTAAGAAAGTCAATAGAATTTCTTTACACTCTTCCAACTCCTCTAATTACCACTACGGTTCTTTAGAGATATCAAGGCTCTAAGCAAATGTTACCAAATCTTGTCCAACAGGAACCATTGGTCCATTGTTCTTAGTCGGAAAGCAGATTTAGGCAAGATATGGAATGAAGGATCAAGATCCAAAAAAAAAGTCATATGGAGTCATTGAGAACAATCACTCAAACCATCAGATAAAGCAGCTACATTTTCTCTAGATCAGGGGTGTCCAAACTTTTTTCAAAGAGGGACAGATTTCATGAAGTGAACATGCGTGAGGGCCGACCATTTTGCCTGACATTTTTTGAACCATTAAAATTAAATGCAAATTAAATATTTTATGCAAAGGCATACTATTCATTTCATAACATTGATGACAATATATGATATATATATATATATAATATATAATAATATATATATATATATATATATATATATATATATATATATATATATATATATATATCTCTCTCTTCTCCACTCAGGGTAACAATGAGCTCAGGCGTGTTATGTTTAAAAAAATATCTATAAATCTCTCTCTCTCTCTCTCTCTCTCTCGCTCTCTCTCTATTTTCTCTCTCTCTATATATTTCGCTCTCTCTCTCTCTCTCTATATATATTTCGCACTCTCTCTATCGCTCTCTCTCTCTATCGCTCTCTCTATATTTCTCTCTCTCTCTCTATCTCTCTCTCAAAAGGAAAGGAATTGCGTTCCAGTTTGATGTGGCCCCCCCCCCCCCAAGTATATCCATCCTTGGCCCCCAAAGCTTGAGTGTGTTATGTTTTTTATGTTGTTAATATATCTATCTTCTTTAGCCTGACAAATCCTGAGCGCCCCGCTCATTCTTAGTATGAGCTGGGGCATGTGGCTGGGCGTATTCACAATTCTATGTGCCCGAGCCCGCAAGGAAGCTTACAGCGCGCAGCGCCACTGCCAATCACAGGCACTGTGACATTTCCCCGATCTCTGCATCTGCAGTCCGCATATTCAGAGATCGGTAATAGTCACAGTGCCTGTGATTGGCTCTTTGCGCTGTCAGCTTCATAGCGGTTACGGCACATAGACTTGTAAACACGCCCAGCAACACGCCCCGCAAAGCCCTGGCACGGCACTCAGGATTTGTCAGGCTAAAGAAGATAGATATATTGACAGCATAACAAACATAACACGCTTAAGCTTTGGGGGCCACAGATGTGTGTATATATATATATATGGAAATTCCAAGTGGGGCCCACATCAAACCGGAACGTGGGCCGCAAATGGCCCACGGGCCAGACTTTGGACATGCCTGCTCTAGATCTAGCTGATGTGTACATAAGCACTTCGGTACACCCAGGCTTCTGAGAGTTTCATTATGGGTTTGTTCAACAACCTTTTGACCTTTCCACATACTCAAGAAATTTCTCCAGAACGTTGCTTCCAGCAGTGGCCATCTTGCAGAAGCAAGGGCTGCAGGTTCCTTTATGCAAACAACAGCTGCGGGGGGCTCAACATCATCCAGGTCTTGGCAAACCCTGATTCAGAGGGAAGGCCAACTAATCTCATTATAATAATGACATTTTAGGTGTTCAGGAGAATACTGTAGAGTTGCCCTCACGGAGGGTGACAGTGTTAGGTCTTATGTAGAGGCAAGTCTTAACTCTATCCCATCTGTTTGTATCCCATGGTCTAAAATGGTCAAGAAGTAGTCTGCAGTAATCCATGCAGTCAGTTGGACACACTGGAAGATTGAGAACATCCTAAACTGGCCTTCTAAGGTAATGAAAGATTTGCTTCCTATTCCTGGGAATATTACCCCACATATAGGACTAGTCCTGTTAATGGCGACTAAGGATAGTTAAACTTATCAACTTCCAGTCATACCAATCAGTCTATTCACTTTCTTGGTATTCACCTCAGTGACCTCCTAGCTCAAAGTCAATGACATAGGCCAATGGAGGATGAAGTGTCTAACATCAGGGGTACAGTGATTCCCAAGTGGGGAAGTCATTTCGGCAACACAGCCTAGGAGGCCTCAGTTATGCTCCAACCAGATGGCAATGGGTAATCTCCTATCGTCATGGCAAGAGGTATCTCCCATTCAGGTTTGCCAACAGTAAAACCTGTCTCATCTCATCGCTCTGTGTTTTGGCTTCCCAGAACTTCCTGTCAGATACAGTAAAATACAAAGCCTTGAAAGACAAGGGTGTGTCCCTAGACCAACAAGCGGTTCAATGAATCTCAACTTGGCAGTAAACTCAATGGTCAGGAAGGGCAGTTACTCCTGCAAGAGGAGCTTTCCAGAAGTGGAAGCAGTGGATCTACTAACATCGAGCTGGGTCAGCAGGTTAGTTAGGCAGGTTGAGAAAAGACACAAGTCCATCTAGTTCAACCAGGATCCGTAGTCATACAGCTGGGATAAGGGCAATAATGATGCGGTGGCCTTACAGGCCGTGGTGTCCTCAAAGTACAAGCTTTGGCCCAAGAACCTCCTATTCTATTCTTCCTGAGATCTCAGACCTTACACAGCAGAGCCAAGTGTATCCAATTTCAGCCACGTTGGATCTAGCAACTGGAAGACTGAGTTAGGAAGGCTCATCGAGGGGTCCCACCACTATTATCTGAAACCTTGTGGAAACCAGGGGAACCTGCAGCAAACTCCAGGTATACTAGAACATGGAAAATCTCACAGAATTTAAGGATAGAATCCTCTGCTCCCGGCTGAAAAGATTAAGATGTCTGCAAGTAATATAAGATAAGGGATTGAGCAGTAGTCGAGTCTTGGTCAGGTCCTCAATTCCTGAGATCCAGTGACCACTGCACATCTGGGGGAACCAATTCCGAAAGGACGGTACAGATCGTTCTTTCCCCTTAGAACTTACAGTGCAACTAGTATTGGGAAGGTTGTCCCACTCCTTCATTCTTCTGAACAAGACTACCTCAATAGGTTCAGTGATACTAAAGCAGTATTTCTTAAAGCGGGATTCCACCCTAAAGTGGAACTTCTGCTTTTCGGAACCCTCCCCCCCTCCGGTGTCACATTTGGCACCTTTCAGGGGGTACCTGTCTAAGACAGGTATCTGCACCCACTTCCGGGCATAAACTCCCACGGAAGTTTACGCCACTTCCTGTCCTGGAGCGCTGTCTGCCGGGACACACACGTGTCCCGGCAGACAGCGAGGACGATTCTCATTGCGCTGCGCGACTCGCGTATGCGCAGTAGGGAACCGGGAAGGGAAGCCACTTCCTGATCCCCTCACTGAGAATGGCGCCGGCAGCAGCAGAGAGCCAATCGATTGATCGTCCTCTGCTGCCCACATCGCTGGAACCTGTGACAGGTAAGTGCCCATTTATTAAAAGTCAGCAGCTGCAGTATTTGTAGCTGCTGGCTTTAATTTTTTTTTTTTCAGATACCATCCCGCTTTAAGGATATCACGTCTGGGAGAATTATTTCAGAGATCCAAGCGTCAATCGGTAAACTACCTTATTGCTACTATAATCAAACAAAATAGCTCTGGTTTCTTCCTCTCCAGCACCAGACGAGGGTCTGCATCCTTGCTTCTGGGTCAAGACATCACCCTTCCGGCATGTCCAAACAAATGTCTGCGTCACCACAAGCTGGAGTAATGGACTCTATGTGGAAGAAATACATGGAAGTGGCCCTTCTCTAGAAGGTCAGATAGAAGCCTCTTCAGGCCTGGCAGTATCAGAAGAAGACTTTTCACTGTCCACTAGGACAATGGCATTATCTCGGGTCAGAGTAGCCTAAGGGGCTTATAGGACAAAGATAAATTCATCAATCTAGTGCAGAGCTCACTTTATCAGGTGGGTGGCGTGCTCATGGGCAAAATTCAGAGGTCCAGAATTTTACAGGATACCAACCAGGTTCATATACTAAACCATTTTTTTGCCTACTTCAAAGTTGAATAAGCAACATCCAAAACAGGGCAGTTGACTTCAGTTCTGTTGATTCAAATGCTTTAGCATGGCCCTCTCTTTTAGGTTTTGTTGGCGTGCTACATCCTATTTGTGTGCTGTCATGCTTGTGTCAGGAAAATTGTATACTTACCTGACGGTAATTTTCCTTTCCTGATGCAAAGCATGTCAGCATACAGGTCCCTCTCTTGTGGGTTTCGCATTTGAGTATAGTTACGAGAATGCCGCCTGGGGGGAGGCGACTCATTTATATATAGTATAACCAGCCCTGATTGGGTGAGGGGCGGAGCCTATCCCATTCGTGTATGCTGTCATGCTTTGCATCAGGAAAGGAAAATTACTGTCAGGTAAGTATACAATTTTCCATTTTATTAAGTGTTCTACTTTGCTTTATTATATATATTTGGTATGCTTCTAGTTGCATTGTAATTCTAAAATGTGATTTTTGATTCTGTGACTGCAAGCCTACATGTGCGTACTACTATCTGCTAGCACTGTGCAATTAATTGTAAAATTTAAACTGGACAGACATAAGGAATTGAATAGAGAAAATCTCAACACTTTCTAGGAATTTACTGGCAGTTTGAGATTTGGCCATGAAAATTTCTGGAAGTTTAAACTTTTGGAAGTTTAAACTTTTCGTTGAGTTTCTGTAATCACTTTGGTTTTCACACATGAAAATACATGAAGTTTTGTGTGCTAACATGCACTATGGCATGCACTGTTGTGCGTAGATTGTTTGTTTGTTTGACCACATTTGCGATTTAAATGTTTGTAAAGGTTTTTTCTTTTTTAATAACAAACATGGTATACTTACAGTGTCTTGAAAAAGTATTCATACCCCTTGAAATGTTCCACATTTTGCCTTTTTAACAAAAAACATACATGTATTTTATTTGATAGACCAACACAAAGTGGCAAATAATTGTAAATGCGGTAGGAGACTGATGCTGATAACTACTTAGATGTATGATTGTGGTCTGAATAATAATAATTTTTTATGTTACAATCCAAAAACGTAAATGTATTTTATAGGGATTTTATGTGATAGACCAACACAAAGTGGCACATAATTGTGAAGTGGAAGGAAAATGATAAATTTTTTCAATTTTTTTTATTTTTTTTATAAATAAATATGTGAAAAGTGTGGCGTGCATTTGTATTCAGCCCCCCTGAGTCAATACTTTGTAGAACCACCTTTCACTGCATTTACAGCTGCAAGTCTTTTTTGGTATGTTTCTACCAGCTTTGCATACCTAGAAAGCGAAATTTGTGCCCATTCTTCTTTGCAAAATAGCTCAAGCTCTGTCAGATTGGATGGAGAGCATCTGTGAACAGTAATATTCAAGTCTTACCACAGATTCTCAATTGGATTTAAGTCTGGACTTTGACTGGGCCATTCTAACACATGCATATGCTTTGATCTAAACCATTCCATTGTAGCTCTGGCTGTATGTTTAGGGTTGTTGTCCTGCTGGAAGGTAAACCTCCACCCCAGTCTCTGTCTGTATTTGGCTCTGTACATCTTCCCATCAACTCTGACCAGCTTCCCTGTCCCTGCTGAAGAAAAGCATCCCCACAACATGATGCTGCCACCACCATGTTTCACGGTGTGGATGGTGTGTTCAGGGTAATGTGCAGTGTAAGTGTTCCACCACACATAGCGTTTTGGTCTCATCTGACCAGAGCACCTTCTTCCACATGTTTGTGACACCCCCCACATGACTTCTTGCAGACTGCAAATGGAACTTTTATGGCTTTCTCTCAACAATGGCTTTTATCTTGCCGCTCTACCATAAAGGCCAGATTTGTGGAGTGCACAACTAATAGTTGTCCTGTGGACAGATTCTCCCACCTGAGCTGTGGATCTCTGCAGCCCCTCCAGTGTTACCATGGGCCTCTTGGCTGCTTCTGATTAATGTTCTCCTTGCCCGTCCTGTCAGTTTAGGTGGACGGCCATGTCTTGGTAGGTTTGCAGTTGTGCCATACTCTTTCCATTTTTGGATGATGGATTGAACAGTGCCCCGTGAGATGTTCAAAGCCTGGGATATTTTTTTTTATAACCTAAATCTGCTTTAAACTTCTCCACAATTTTATTCCTGACCTGTCTGGCTTGTTCCTTGGCCTTCATGATGCTGTTTGTTCACTAAGGTTCTCTAACAAACCTCTGAGGGCTATACAGAACAGCTGTATTTGTACTGAGATTAAATTACACACAGGTGGATTCTATTTACTAATTAGGTGACTTCTGAAGGCAATTGGTTCCACTGGATTTTAGTTAGGGGTATCAGAGTAAAGGGGGCTGTATACAAATGCACCCTATACTTTTCAGATATTAATTTGTAAAAAAAATTGAAAAGCATTTAAAATTTTCCTTCCACCTTACAATTATGTGCCACTTTGGGGGTTATTTACGAAAGGCAAATCCACTTTGCACTACAAGTGCAAAGTGCATTTGAAATTGCACTGAAAGTGCACTTGGAAGTGCAGTCACTTTAAATCTAAGGGGTAGATCTAAAATGAGGGGAAGCTCTGCTGATTTTATCATCCAATCATGTGCAAGCTAAAATGCTGTTTTTTATTTCCCTTGCATGTCCCCCTCGGATCTACAGCGACTGTACTTCCAAGTGCAATTTCAAGTGCAAAGTGGATTTGCCTTTCATAAATAACCCCCTTTGTGTTTGGTCTAGCACATAAAATCCCAGTAAAATACATTTACGTTTTTTGGTTGTAACATGACAAAATGTGAAAATTTCTAGGGGTATGAATACTTTTTCAAGGCACTGTGCAAGCCGACAGCCGCAAGAGATGTTGGTACTTGTAGTTCATTCAACTCTGTCAATGAATGACGCAGCTGTGTGGACGGAGTCTCCTGTGCCACTTTGCTCTTTTCAAAAAGTGTCTTCTCCCCCTACTGCTGTCACACAGAGGTCTCAGATTGCCAAACCAATGCAGGAGCGCAAATATGTTACATGTTCCACCCTAAAAAAGGAAAAAAGGGTGGAACATGTAACACGTTCCTGAAGTTGAACTTATCCTTTAAGATAAATTAACATAGTATAGATATATTGTGAATAATAGTTCTGAAGCTGCGTGTGACGTCACCAGTGCATGCAGTCTGAAGAAGCAGCATACCCATTCCCTCAGAGCTCTGTCTTGTGAACAGTGGCTCCCATGCACATGCGCGGGAGTGATGTCATCACCGCTCGTCCAATCAAAGGAGCGGAGCTCGCCAACCCGGAAGGAAGACCGGGTGAAGATAGAAGCCCTGTTAGCAGTGACCGCGCGCAGCAGGAGGACTTCGTTTTAAGGTAAGTTTCACATAATATTATTATAATAATATTATTATAATTTGAATTTTTTTTTTCCTTGAAGTTTTTTACCTATTTAAAGTCCCTTTCTCACATGCATACACATACTAGGGCCAATTTGGACAGGAGCCAATTAACCTACCAGCATACATCTACAGTGTAGGAGGAAACCCACGCAAGCGTGGTTGAGATTTGAAAAGCACCCCTATGCTTCAAGAAAGAAGGGCTTAACACTAAGCCAGTGTGCCGTTTTCCCTTGTATTAGTTGAATTAGATGGGCTTGTGTCTTTTTTCAACCAGACTAACTATGTAGCTATGTTGTTTCTTTAAGAAAGTAAAGTGTAAAGGGCATAATACACTCCGTGCCCTTGCCTGTACAGCAGTTTGTCCATTTGAATTATTTTAAAATGTTGGCAGCTATGAATTGGATGCAGTTAAATATTACCTGATGACTGGCCAACAGTTGGTTGAACTTGGACATTGTTCATTGACTAATAAAAATTATGTTCCTGTATTTACTCTCTATATTCGTATGTACTGGAAAAATGACTTTTCTCACATTTGGATGGCATCAGGTTTTCCTGTGAATCTGTGTCTGTTATTGCTTATTGCACTATAGAACAGTTTCCCAGCCAGTGATAAATGTACCTGGGGTGGTGGGTGCTACCGTGTTTCCCCGTAAAAGACACAGTAGGGCTTATTTTGGGGGGGGAGAACTTACCATGGAATGTGCTGTCTTCTCTCCCCCTCTCTCTCCCTGCCTGACAGGAATCCCCAGTGTGAACCGAATTAAAATGCTTGTATAATCCACTCTATTACAGTAGTATATAATGTACAATGTGTGTGTTTCTGTAGTATAATTGTGCCAAATACCTTCATTATAGCGCCGCTCTGCGCTTCTGTGACCCGTCGGAGCTCTCTTCCACACAATTATATTACAGAAACACACACATTGTACATTATATTCTACTGTAATAGAGTGGATTATAGGATTTTACAAGCATTTTTAAGTAGGGTTTATTTTCAGGGTAGGGCTTATATTCCATCCCTGTTGGATATTGCTAGGTCTTATTTTCAGGGAAACACGGTAGGTTTACTTTATAGGGTACCTGAACAAACATCTCTAAAGGACAACATCAGGTTTCAGCAAATTATGCATTTTTCCCCATCACCGAGGATGTACTACTAAACAAAATTGGGTTTATTTTCTGACATTGTTCTTTATCAGCAGTTGCTGGAGCTGGTTCTGTATTATCCATTCTTGTGTGGGGCTTTTTAGAATGTATGTGATGTTTTTTTTTTTTCTCAAGCCAGACTTCTAGTTTCTTAATCAACAAAGCTCACACTATCTGCTGATTGGAGAGCTCTAGCTCTCATTTAGCAGGAAATGTATCAGACTGCTACAGAGAGACCACTGTTTCCACACAGAGAGCAAGGGTCCCACTCTGCAACATGTTACAGATTCATTCACTTCTTCAGATCTGCACTGTAGCCGTCATTCAGATCTACTTTGCTGGGAGGGGGTCAATAGACATCCTCCCATGCTCGAGCGACCTGCGTGCCCCCTGCAGGGCACGTGGGGCGCGCTCTGTGATCAGCGAGTCTATGAGACTCTGCTGATCACAGATCAGAGTAAGGGGTCGACCCCGACCCCTTACCACGTGATCAGCTGACAGCCAATGACAGCTGATCTTGTGATGTAAACAGAGCCGGTAATCGGCTATTTTTTCTCCTAGCTCTGATAGCGCGAGGAGAAAAAAAAAGCCAATCACCGGCGGCTGTCAGAGGGACATCGATCAAGGAGAGCTGCCGCCAGCTCATCTGTGCCCACTAGTGCCACCTACCAGTGCACAACAGTGCCACCCATCAGTGCCCACAGTGCCACCTATCAGTGTCACCAATCAGTTCCTCATCAACAGTGCTGCCTATCAGTGTCGCCTACCAGTGCCTATCAGCAACACCTATCAGTGCCCATCAGTGCCACCCACCAGTGCCGCCTTATCTGTGCCCACCAGTGCAGCTTAACAGTGCATATCAATGAAGGAGAAAAATTACCTGTTTGCAAAATTTTTATAACAAACTATGAAACATGATTTTTATTTATTTATTTATTTTTCCAAAAATTTTCATCTTTTTTTGTTTAGAAAAAAATAAAAACCCCAGCTGTGATTAAATACCACCAAAAGAAAGCTGTATTTGTGTGAAAAAAATGATAAAAATTTCATTTGGGTACAGTGTTGTATGACCGCGTAATTGTCATTCAAAGCGCGTCAGCACTGAAAGCTGAAAATTGGTCTGGGCAGGAGGGGGGGGGTATTGGGGGGGGGTTTAAGTGCCCAGTAAACACATGGTTAATGCTTAGTTCACACTATTTCCCCATTCACCATTTCAGGTCCGATTTCAGCCAGGATTTTTGGGCTGAATTAGGACCTGAAACGGACCGGTGCTGCAGCGGAGATATAGAGAGCCGGTCACAATTTCCTATCATGCGAATTGGATGTGGAGGAACCCACATCCAATTCGCATAGGTGAGAACCCAGCCTAAAAGCAGTCATAGGTGAGATTTAACTACAAATCTGGCGAATGCCCTAATGCTGGCCACACCTAGCAATGTTTTAGGAAAATTCAATGACTTTCTACCAGATTTTCATCACAAATACAATTAAAAGTTAGAAGAACAAAGACAGCCAACCGTTTCAAATTTTGATCTCATGATACATTTTCCCACCTCAACTACTGCGACTCTCTCCTCACAGGCCTACCTTTACGCAGGTTATCCCCCCTTCAGTCTATTATGAGTGCTGCTGCTAGACTAATACACAGGGCCGGATTTCCCACAAGGCCACCGAGGCCAGGCCTCAGAGCGGCAGTGGTGTAGGGGCGGCTTCTCGGCCGCCCAACCCCAACATACATAGTCCCCAGGACGGTGCCGGGTCCAGGAAGAGGCGGGAATGACGCTGCGTGGCCGCGCTGGGCACTATGAGATCCACGCTGAGCCGCTCGCTCTGTGTAAATGGGCGGACGGCTCTTCTATCCTGGCTCTGCCTGCCTGCAGGGCTGTATGAGTGGTGGACGTGGACAGTGAATGCCGGGGCCCGGGATAAGTGTACTCGCACACTACAGGACAGGTAAGACTGAGCAGCAAGCCAGCAACAATCTGTATGTCAGCAGTCAGGTCAGTCATGCATGTCAGCATTCAGGCCAGTCATGCATGTCAGCAGTGAGGCCAGTCATGCATGTCAGCAGTGAGGCCAGTCATGCATGTCAGCAGTCAGGCCAGTCATGCATGTCAGCAGTCAGGCCAGTCATGCATGTCAGCAGTCAGGCCAGTCATGCATGTCAGCAGTCAGGTCAGTAATGCATGTTAGGTCAGTCATGCATGTCAGCAGTCAGGTCAGTCATGCATGTCAGTAGGTAGGTCAGTCATGCATGTCAGTAGGTAGGTCAGTCATGCATGTCAGCAGTCAGGCCAGTCATGCATGTCAGCAGTCAGGCCAGTCATGTATGCCAGTGGGTAGGTCATTGTGTGTGTCAGAAAGGTCAGTGGGGCGAGCGCAGCAGGTGAAAATTGTATGGAGTTTCTTACTGCTATAATCTTTAAAAGGCATTTTCTGCATTACAGAGTATTTTCAGTCTGTACAATTAAAGCCAATTATTTTCAGTGTTCTAGTGTGTGGAGATATGTATTTAATTGATCTATTGTAGCAGTCATCGATAAAGGATGAGAATGGTGGTGTGGGTGTGTGTGTGTGTGTGGAGGGGGGGGCGGCATTGAAGGACCCGGCCTTGGGGCGGCAAAGGGAGTAAATCCGGGCCTGCTAATACACCTCGCTAATCGATCTTTGACTGCTGCTCCTCTCTGCCAATCCCTTCACTGCCCCCTACCCCACCGTATAAATTTCAAAATACTAACCACAACATCGTCCCCATCTACCTCACCGACCTTATCTTCAGATATGGCCCAAATCGCCCCCTTCGCTTCTTCCAGGACCTCCTGCTCTCTTTCTTCCTTGTTACCTCCTCCCTTGCTCGCCTACAGGACTTCTCCAGAGCCTCTGCCATCCTCTGGAACTCCCTGGTATGTCTGATCAGTCCCTACCCTGTCCACCTTTAGGCGATCCCTGAAAACCCACTTATTAATCGAAGCCTACCCCACCTCCACCTAAGAACTGTTCCAGAGTCACCTCCATCAGATCATGCCCTGCAGCTATTACCTTTTTGTTCCAACCCACCTCCCTTTAGATTGTAAGCTCAATGAGCAGTGCCCTCCTGTCCCTTCTGTACTGTACTGTAATCAGTGGCGGCCCGTCCATAGGGGGCGCCCGGGCGCCGCCCCCCCCCCCCCCTCCTTGCAGTTAAAAAAAAAAAAAAAAAAAAAAAAAAAAAGTTCAAAAAAAAAAAAAAAAATGTATTTAAACATGTCCCTTTAAGGGCGCCATGTCCCTTTAAGGGCGCACAGTGCAGTATGCACCGCTCTATCACCAATAGATAGATTCATGCATTGCATGAATCTATCTATTGTCACCTCTGCCGCCCCCTATTCAGGTGTCCGGCCCCTGATCGGGCGCCGGGCATCTGAATTACAGTGGGGGGGGTGTTGCGGGAAGCGCCCCTATTAGAGCTGTAAGCTCTAATAGGGGACCCTATTAGAGCGGTGTGCACTAATAGGCTTCCCTAAGTGTAAACAGCGGGCGCACGGCCGTGCGTTCGCTGATTACACAGTATTGTGTTAGAGAAGCGAATACATCGCTTCCCTAACACAGACCCGCCTCTCAGCCAATCAGGTTGCCAGGTCTGTTACCTGTAACCTGATTGGCTGAAGTCACAGGCGCTGTGATTGGACGCTAGGCGTCCAATCATAGCAAAAGACAGGCGCGGGAGAAGAAGACCTCGGACGGACGATAGCAGAAGACAGGAGGAGCGCGGGAGAAGAAGACCTCGGATGATGAGACACCGCTCGCCGCCTGACGCCATCACCAGCTGCACATCGAGACAAGGTAAGTGCAGAGGGCAAGCAGGGGGCACTCTGGCAGCACTTAAAGGGGCACTCTGGCAGCACTTAAAGGGGCACTCTGGCAGCACTTAAAGGGGCACTCTGGCAGCACTTGAGGGGCACTCTGGCAGCACTTGAGGGGCACTCTGGCAGCACTTGAGGGGCACTCTGGCAGCACTTGAGGGGCACTCTGGCAGCACTTAAAGGGGCACTCTGGCAGCACTTGGTGGGGCACTCTGGCAGCACTTGGAGGGGCACTCTGGCAGCACTTGGAGGGGCACTCTGGCAGCACTTGGAGGGGCACTCTGGCAGCACTTAAAGGGGCACTCTGGCAGCACTTAAAGGGGCACTCTGGCAGCACTTGAGGGGCACTCTGGCAGCACTTAAAGGGGCACTCTGGCCGCACTTAAAGGGGCACTCTGGCAGCACTTAAAGGGGCACTCTGGCAGCACTTGAGGGGCACTCTGGCAGCACTTGAGGGGCACTCTGGCAGCACTTGAGGGGCACTCTGGCAGCACTTAAAGGGGCACTCTGGCATCACTTAGAGGGGCACTCTGGCAGCACTTGGTGGGGCACTCTGGCAGCACTTGGAGGGGCACTCTGGCAGCACTTGGAGGGGCACTCTGGCAGCACTTAAAGGGGCACTCTGGCAGCACTTAAAGGGGCACTCTGGCAGCACTTAAAGGGGCACTCTGGCAGCACTTAAAGGGGCACTCTGGCAGCACTTAAAGGGGCACTCTGGCAGCACTTGGAGGGGCACTCTGGCAGCACTTGGAGGGGCACTCTGGCAGCACTTGGTGGGGCACTCTGGCAGCACTTGGTGGGGCACTCTGGCAGCACTTGGAGGGGCACTCTGGCAGCACTTGGAGGGGCACTCTGGCAGCACTTGGAGGGGCATTCTGGCAGCACTTGGAGGGGCACTCTGGCAGCACTTGAAGGGGCACTCTGGCAGCGTTTGATGGGCACAGTGGCAGCGTTTGATGGGCACAGTGGCAGCGTTTGATGGGCACAGTGGCAGCATTTAATGGACACAGTGGCAGCGTTTGATGGCACAGTGAGGCTGTTTGTTTGCGCCCCCCCAAAAATTTTGAGCACCAGCCGCCACTGACTGTAATTGTACTGTTCCCCCCCTTTACATTGTAAAGTGCTGTGTAAACTGTTGGCACTATATAAATCCTGTATAATAATAATAATATTAGGAGGAATGAAACATAAGAGCTGTATCCTGTGCTTATTAGTAAGCTTTTACATTTTTCCCACAGTTTGGTTGTGCGGAGAATCCTCATACTTTTTATATTTATCTGCTGGCAGAACAAACCAGACCAACACCCAGCCATCTGAAGAAGTTTGTTTGATATTTATCTCAATTGCCTAGTGGACAATTGAAAAGAGTGGATTATTAACCACCTCCCACCCAATCTATAGTAAAAGAAAAATGGTCGAGCAGGACCACTGTTATCCCAAAGGACGTCATATGACATCCTCCCATTCATGCGATCCTTGTACCAGCTACTGTGTGCAGCCCTGGTACCATGTGATCATTGGCTATTCACCTTCTGTTTGTGAACTGAACTGTCCAGTGAACAATGCCCATACAGTACAGTGATTGTGTACTTGCTAGGAATGCTCAAGAACACTTAAATTTTTTTTAACCCCTTCCCGCCGAGCATACGCAGATATGCGTACTCGGATTTCAGGGGTTATACCAGGATGATGCCCGCAGCTGCAGTCATCATCCCAGTACTGTTGTTTAGAGCCGGCGATCGGCTTTCCGAAGATAACAACTGATGTGGCTAAAAGCTGATCGGTTGTTATCCCGGAGGAGCGGGAGGAGACACCCCCCCCCTCCCGCCGCTCTTCCCAGCCCTCCGGGAGGGCCGATCGACGTCCGATCCGCCACTTCCGGCAGCTAGTGACAGACTGGAATGAAGCCGGAAACAGCTTCATTCCAGTCTCCTTGATGTAAACACAGAAGCGACCAATGGTGATTTGAATACTTTAAAGTGCAAAGGAGGGATTTGGGGTATTTTAGACCCCCGATCCCTCCATAAATAGTACCTGTCACCACCTATTACTGTCACAAGGGATGTTTACATTCCTTGTGACAGCAATAAAAGTGATCAAATTAAAAAAAAGAAAACGCATACGGAAGTCGCACCCGCATATGTAAACAGTGTTCAAATCACATGTGAGGTATTGCCGCGATCGCCAGGGCAAGAGCAATAATTCTTGCATTAGACCTCCTCTGTAACTCTAACCTGGTAACCGTAAAACAAAATTTAAGCGTCACCTATGGAGATTTTTTAGGTACCAAAGTTTGTCGCCATTCCGCGAGTGCGTGCAGTTATAAAGTGTGACATGTTTGGTATCTATTTACTGGGCGTAACATCATCTTTCACTTTATACAAACAAATTGGGATAACTATACTGTTTTTTTTTTTTTTTAAATTCATGAAAGTGTCCTATTTCCCAAAAAATAGCGTTTAAAACACCGCTGCACAAATACCGTGTGACATAAAATATTGCATAATGGCCATTTTATTCTCTAGGTTCTCTGCTAAATTTTTATCTTGTAAACACCAAATGTCAGAAATAGGCTTAGTCATGAAAGGGTTAAAATGCTGTCCTACCCTCAGGGTCGTGCCATTCACTTATTTATGTACAACTGGAAGTAGTTAAAGGCCCTCTAAAGCCCAGCGTTTTTTCTTCTCAGACTAATAAACGGGCATTTTCAATGCAAAATTTACATGTTAAATGTATTGAAATAAATGTAATGTACCCTTTTTTATTGATAAATGTAGCCGAGGAGCTGCCAGCATCTACAGGTGATACTCGAAAAATTTGAATATCGTGCAAAAGTTAATTTATTTCACTAATGCAACTTAAAAGGTGAAACAAATACTGTATATGAGATGGACTTATTACATGCAAAGCAAGATAGTTAAAGCCATGATTTGTCATAATTGTGATGATTATGGCTTACAGCTCATGAAAACCCCAAATCCACAATCTCCGAAAATTTGTATATTCTATTATCAATAAACAAGGATTGTACATAGAACACTATTGGACCTCTGAAAAGTATAAGCATGCATATGTACTCAGTACTTGGTTTGGGCCCCTTTTGCAGCAATTACTGCCTCAATGCGGCGTGGCATGGAAGCTATCAGCCTGTGGCACTGCTGATGTGTTATGGAAGACCAGGATGCTTCAATAGTGGCCTTCAGCTCTTCTGCATTGTTCGGTCTCATGTCTCATCTTTCGCTTGGCAATGCCCCATAGCGTCTCTATGTGGTCCAGGTCAGGTGAGTTTGCTGGGTAATCAAGCACAGTAATCCCACGGTCCTTGAACCAGGTTTTGGTGCTTTTGGCAGTGTGGGCAGGTGCCAAGTCCTGCTGGAAAATTAAGTCAGTATCCCCATAGAGTTCGTCTGCGGAAGGGAAGCATGAAGTGCTCCAAAATTTCCTGGTAGACGGTTGCGTTGATCCTGGACTTAATGAAGCACAGTGGACCAACACCAGCAGATGACATGGCTCCCCAAATCAACACAGACTGTGGAAACTTCACACTGGACTTCAAGCATCTTGCAGTGTGTGCCTCTCCATTCTTCCTCCATACTCTGGGTCCTTGGTTTCCACATGAGATCCAAAATTTGTTCTCATCAGAAAAGAGGACTTTGGATCACTGAGCAACAGACCAGGTCTGTTTTTCTTTAGCCCAGGTAAGACGCTTCTGACATTATTTGTTGTTCAGGAGTGTCTTGACAAGAGGAATATGACATTAGAAGCCCATGTCCAGGATCTGTCTGTGTGTGGTGGCTCTTGATGCACTGACTCCAGCCTCAGTCCACTCCTTGTGAAAGTCCCCAACACGTTTGAATGGCCTTTTCCTGACAATCCTCTCCAGGTTGTGGTCATCCCTGCTGCTTGTGCACCATTTTCTTCCACACTTTTCCCTTCCACATAACTTTCTATTAATGTGCTTTGATACAGCACTTTGGGAACATCCAACTTCTTTTGCAATTACCTTTTTGAGGCTTTCCCTCCTTATGGAGGGTGTCAATGATGGTTTTCTGCACAACTGTCAGGTCAGCAGTCTTTTCCATGATTGTGATTCTTAAGCCCCATACACACGGTCGGACTTTTTCATCAATTTGGTCCGATCGGACAAGGTTGTTGAAAAATCAGACCGTGTGTATGCACCATCGGACAGTATTCGTCGGTTTGTCCGTCGGACAAAGTCTTATCTCCTGCTGGAAAGATTTCCCGTCAACCCGGTCCGATCACACCAAATCCGAGCATGTGTACGCTTGTCCGACCGGACAAAGTGCTACGCATGCTCAGATCACATTACAAGACCAAAGCTATTGGCTACTAGCCTCTACGTAGTCCCGTCGTAGGCAACAAACGTCACCACGTTCAGAATGATCGGATTTTCCGACAACTTTGTCCGATCGTGTGTACGCAAAACCAACATCAGACAAAGTATGACGGACATGGTCCGACGGACCTGGTCCACGGATTGTCCGCGCGTGTGTATGGGGCTTTACTGAACCAGACCGAGAGACCATTTAAAGGCTCAGGAACACTTTGCAGGTGTTATGGCTTAAAGAGGAAGTAAACCCTCTTAAGTAAAACGGAAAAAAAAAAAAACCTGCAAGACAAAGACATAATTAGCTAGTATGCATAGCATACTAGCTAATTATGTATCACTTACCTGAGATCGAAGCCTCGGCATCGGTCCTCTTCTCCCCCTCCAACCGCCGACATCTTCTCCCGGAGTAACTTCCGGGTATCGCGGCTACGGCGCTGTGATTTGCCGGAGCCGCGATGCCGCCACGCGCATGCGCAAGAGAGCGGCATAGTAACAACTGAAGCATCGGTATATAGCGCCGTTGCTTCAGTTGTCGCAAGTGCGCATGTGCCGCATGACGTCGGCACATGCAAATACAGGTATATCTCCTAAACCGTGCAGGTTTAGGAGATATCCTTGTTAGCTACAGGTAAGCCTTAATATAGGCTTACCTGTAAGCTAAAGTTGTAAAAGAGGGTTTACTTCCTCTTTAAATAGCTGATTAGAGTCTTTCTTGCGTTCTTCTCATCTCTTCTCTCTTCACTTTCTCTTCTCTTCGTCTTCGTCTTTCTCTTTCTTCCTTTCTTCTCGTTCTTTTCTTTCTTTTCGTACTCTTCTTCGTCTTGTCCTTCTCCTTTCTTCTTCTCTCTCTCTCCTTTCTTTCTCTCTTTCTCTTCCTCCTCTTTTTTCTCTTTCTCTTCCTCTCTTTCTCTCGTGATTCTTCCTCTTCTTCTTTTCTCTTGCGCTTCTCTCTTCGTTCTCCTGTTCTTCTTTCTTCTTTCTTCTACTCTCTTCGTCTTTCTTTCTTCCTGCTTCTTCTCTCCTTTCTCCCTTTCTCTTTCGCTTCTTTTCCGCTTCTTCACTCTTTTTTCTCTTTCTTTTCTCTTCTTCTTTTTCTCTCACTTTTCTTGTCTCTTTCTTTCTCTTCTTCATGTCTCCGTCTTTCTTTCTCTTCTCTCTCCTCTTCACTTTCGCTTTCTTCTTTCTCATCTTTTCTTGTCACTTCTTCTTCTTTCTCTTCTTTTCGCGTCTGTCTCTGTCTGTTCCTGTTCTCTTCTCTTTCTTTCCCTTCGTCGCTTCCTCCTTTCGCTTCTTTCTTTCTTCTCTTACTTTGTTCTCGTTTCTCTGCTTTCTTTCTCTTCTTTCTCTCTTCTACTTCTCTCTCCTCTACTCTTCCTTTCTTTCTTTCTGTTCGTCTTCTTCTCCTTTTCTCTCTCTCTCTTCATTTCTTTCTTCTGCTCTTTCTCACTTTCTCGTTCTCTTCTCTTCTTCTTTTTCTTTCTTTCTTTGTCTGTCTTTCTTCTTGTGTCTTCGTTCTTTCCTTTCTCTTTCTTTCTTTCTTCTTTCTCTTTTTCTCTTCTTTCTCTGCTCTATTTTTCTTGTCTGTTCTCTCCTCTTTCTTTCTTTACTTTCTTTCTTTCTTTCTGGCTACTCCCCCGTTTTACTTTCTTTCTTTTCTACTTTCTCTTTCCTTCTCTTCTTTTTTCTTTCTTTCTGTCCTTCCTCTTTAAATAGCTGATTAGAGTGGGACATGTTGAGCCTAGAATATTGCACCTTTTCACAATATTCAAATTTTCGGAGATTGTGAATTTGGGGTTTTCATGAGCTGTAAGCCATAATCATCACAATTATGACAAATCACGGCTTGAACTATCTTGCTTTGCATGTAATGAGTCTATCTCATATATTAGTTTTACCTTTTAAGTTGAATTAGTGAAATTAACTTTTGCACGATAGTCTAATTTTTCGAGTATCACCTGTAAGGAGCTAAAGAAGCAGCAAGGTTGATGATGTTACAGTCATTTCACTGCCGAAGGAAACATTTTGCCATCCAGTCAAAGGAGGTGTTCATTCAATGGTTCTATTGGCAGGATCAACAGGTATTTATAAAAAGTTCCAGGGGGTACTTAGAAAAATATGAAGCCAATTCTCAGTGGTGTGGAGAGCCCACATCACATACTTAATGTGATTTTATAGGTTGACCATAGTTCTACTTTTAAAGTGACAGTGTTAACCACTTGCCGACCGCCCCCTGTATATATACGTCGGCAGAATGGCACGTACAGGCAGAACCACGTACCTGTACGTGCCATTCTTCCGGCGGGTGGGGGGTCCGATCGGACCCCCCCCGGCCGGCGGGGACGGTCGGGATCGCTTCAGGAGCGATCCGGGATGAGGGGACGGCCAGTGGTTTCTGGCCACCCCCTCGCGATCGCTCCTGGCGAATCAGATGCTTCCTCTGTCTGTGTCAATCAAAACACAGGCAGAGGAAGTGATGTCACGCTCGGTGCGCCGGTCTATGTGACCGGAACGCCGAGCTGTGAACGTCTAAAGGTTAGTGCACCAACAGTACACTGACACCAGTACACATAGGCACACAAAACACCCCCCTGTCACCCCCAGATCACCCCCCAGATCACCCCCTCCCCCCCCCAGTCACAGTGTCACTAATTGCAGTGATCATTTTTTTACTGATCACTGCATTGAGTGTCAGTGTGACTGTAATAACTGTCAGTGCAGTTAGTTTTAGGTCCAAGGTAGCCCCCTACCCCCCCCTAATAAAGGTTTAACCCCTTGATTGCCCCCCAGGTAACCCTTTCACCCCCTTTTGCCAGTGTCACTAAGCGATCGTTTTTCTGATCGCTGTATTAGTGTCAGCGCTAGGTAACCATTTTTTTTTTTTTAGGTAACCGCCATGTTTATATAGGTTCATAAATAGGTTTATAGGTCAGGTACCCCCATATTACAACCTAAATAAAGGTTTTAACCCCTCGATTGCCCCTAGAGTTAACCCTTTCACCAGTGATCACTGTATAACTGTCACTGGTGACGCTGGTTAGCCAGTTAGTTATTTCGTTATTTAGGTTCCCCGTCAGGTTTTTATATAGCGTCAGGTACCCCCATATATTACCTAATAAAGGTTTTAACCCCCTGATTGCCCCTAGTTAACCCTTTCACCCCCTTTTGCCAGTGTCACTAAGCGATCGTTTTTCTGATCGCTGCATTAGTGTCGCTAGGTAACCATTTTTTTTTTTTAGGTAACCGCCATGTTTATATAGGTTCATAAATAGGTTTATAGGTCAGGTACCCCCATATTACAACCTAAATAAAGGTTTTAACCCCCTGATTGCCCCTAGAGTTAACCCTTTCACCAGTGATCACTGTATAACTGTCACTGGTGACGCTGGTTAGCCAGTTAGTTATTTCGTTATTTAGGTTCCCCGTCAGGTTTTTATATAGCGTCAGGTACCCCCATATATTACCTAATAAAGGTTTTAACCCCCTGATTGCCCCTAGTTAACCCTTTCACCCCCTTTTGCCAGTGTCACTAAGCGATCGTTTTTCTGATCGCTGCATTAGTGTCGCTAGGTAACCAGTTTTTTTTTTTTTTTTGTATTACTGTTACGGGTGACGCTGGTTAGTTAGCTTTATTTTTTATACTGTCAGGGCACCCGCCATTTATTACCCAATAACGGTTTAACCCCCTGATCGCCCGGCGGGTGATATCAATTAGGTTTTAGGGTCAAATAAGGTCTGCGTCGCCCCAGGTTAGTGCCAGTACCGCAAACACCCACGCGCAAAGCATACACCTCCCTTAGTGGTACAGTATCTGAACAGATCAATATCTGATCTGATCAGATCTATACTAGCGTCCCAGCAGTTTAGGGTTCCAAAAAAAAAACGCATTGTTAGCGGGATCAGCCCAGATACCTGCTAGCACCTGCGTTTTCCCCCTCCGCCCAGCCCAGCCCACCCAAGTGCAGTATCGATCGATCACTGTCACTTACAAAACACTAAGCACACATAACTGCAGCGTTCGCAGAGTCAGGCCTGATCCCTGCGATCGCTAACAGTTTTTTTGTGGTAGCGTTTTGATTCAGTCGCTTCAGTCAGGAGCTTTTTTACCTGTGAATCTCAAAAAAATAAAAAAAATAAAAATAGTTGTCGTTTTATTGTTCTCTCTCTCACTCTATTCTCTCTCTATTGTTGCTCTTTTTTTACTCCATTCTATTCTGCAATGTTTTATTATGTTTTATCATGTTTTATCATGCTTGCTTTTCAGGTATGTAATTTTGTTTACTGTGTTTTAGTGTTAAGCATTTTTTTTGTTTTCAGGTGCGCCATTCAGTTGCAACGCGGATTTATTTATCTTGACAGCAACAGCGTTTGCTCCCACGATACATAAAGCCGCGACTCCAACGCTGTAGGAGGTGATTTCACCACCACAGTTAAAAAAAAGAGCATATATGCCGAAGCATGGGGGCAGCAGGGGGGGGGGAGGAGCGATTGGCTCCTAATGCCACGTACATACGGTCGAAATTCCGACCGTGTGTACACGGCATAACTTTTGCGGGAGGATGCCCCCATGCATCGGCATATATAAATGGTGCATGTATGCCCATCATTAGAAGTGGGTGGATGAAGGGAGGTATTCTAATGGTGGGCATACCCACCAATCAATCTCTTTTTTTCGTTCAGCCAAGAGGCTGCATGAAAAAAAAAAGATTACAATATATGTCCAGTATGTTGCTGGACTTTGAATGGTTATACCAGAATGATGCCTGCAGGTTTAGGTATCATCTTGGTATCATTCTTTTCAGCCAGTGATCGGCTTTCATGTAAAAGCAATTCTAGCGGGTAATTAGCCTCTAGACTGCTTTTACAAGCAGTGGGAGGGAATGTCCCCCCTCCCGGATATAAACCGCGCCATTGGGAAATTGGGAAAGCATTTTATCACACCAATCTTGGTGTGGTCAGATGCTTTGAGGGCAGAGGAAAGATCTAGGGTCTAATAGACCCCAATTTTTTCAAAAAAAGAGTACCTGTCACTGCCTATTGCTATCATAGGGGATATTTACATTCCCTGAGATAACAATAAAAATCATAACAAAGAAAAAAAATGGAAGGAACAGTTTAAAAATAAAATAAAAAAGCTAAATAAAAAAAAAAAAAAAACAAAAAAAAAAAAAAAAAGCACCCCTGCCCCCCCTTCTCTTGCGCAAAGGCGTACACAAGCGTTGGTCTGGCGTCATATGTAAACAGCAATTGCACCATGCATGTGAGGTATCACCGCGAAGGTCAGATCGAGGGCAGTAATTTTAGCAGTAGACCTCCTCCGTGAATCTAATGTGGTATCATGTAAAGGCTTTTAAAGGCTTTTAAAAATGTATGTAGTTTGTCGCCACTGCGTGTTTGTGCGCAATTTTAAAGCATGTCGTGTTTGGTATCCATGTACTCGGCCTAAGATCATATTTTTTATTTCATCAAAAATTTGAGCAATATAGTGTGTTTTAGTGCATTAAAATAAAAAAAAGTGTATTTTTTCCACAAAAAATGCGTTTGAAAAATCGCTGCGCAAATACTGTGTGGAAAAAAAAAATGCAACACCCACCATTTTAATCTGTAGGGCCTTTGCTTTAACATTATATATAGTGTTTGGGGGTTCAACGTAATTTTCTTGCAAAAAAAAAATATGTTTTCATGTAAACAAAAAGTGTTAGAAAGGGCTTTATCTTCAAGTGGTTAGAAGAGTGGGTGACGTGTGACATAGGCTTCTAAATGTTGTGCATAAAATGCCAGGACAGTTCAAACCCCCCCCAAATGACCCCATTTTGGAAAGTAGACACCCCAAGCTATTTGATGAGAGCAATGTTGAGCCCATTAAATATTTTTTTTTTTTTTGTCCCAAGAGATTGAATAATGAAAAAAAAAAAAATATATATATTTTTTTTACAAAAAGTTGTCACTAAATGATATATTGCTCAAACATGTCATGGGCATATGTGGAAATACACCCCAAAATACATTCTGTTGCTTCTCCTGAGTACGGGGATACCACATGTGTGGGACTTTTTGGGAGCCTAGCTGCGTACGGAACCCCAAAAACCAATCACCGCCTTCAGGCTTTCTAAGGGTGTAATTTTTTTATTTCACTTCTCACTGCCAATCACAGTTTCGGAGGCCATGGAATGCCCAGATGGCATAAAACCCCCCCAAATGACCCCATTTTGGAAAGTAGACACCCCAAGCTATTTGCTGAGAGGTATGGTGAGTATTTTGCAGATCTCGCTTTTTGTCACAAAGTTTTGAAAATTGAAAAAAAGAAAAAAAAATTTTTTTTCTTTACTTTCTTCATTTTCAAAAACAAATGAGAGCTGTAAAATACTCACCATGCCTCTCAACAAATAGCTTGGGGTGTCTACTTTCCAAAATGGGGTCATTTGGGGGGGGTTTTGTGCTATTTTGGCATTTTATGGCCTTCGAAACGGTGATAGGTAGTGAGGAGTGAAATCAAAAATTTGCACCCTTAGAAATCCTGAAGGCGGTGCTTGGGTTTCGGGGCCCCGTACGCGGCTAGGCTCCCAAAAAGTCCCACACATGTGGTATCCCCATACTCAGGAGAAGCAGCAAAATGTATTTTGGGGTGCAATTCCACATATAACTATGGCATGTGTGAGCAATATATCATTTAGTGACAACTTTTTGAAAAAAAAAAAAATCTTTTTTATTTTTGTCTTTATTCAATCACTTGGGACTAAAAAAAAAAATATTCAATGGGCTCAACATGCCTCTCAGCAAATAGCTTGGGGTGTCTACTTTCCAAAATGGGGTCATTTGGGGGGTTTTGTACTTCTCTGCCATTTTAGCACCTCAAGAAATGAAATAGGCAGTCATAAATTAAAAGCGGTGTAAATTCCAGAAAATGTACTCTAGTTTGTAGACGCTATAACTTTTGCGCAAACCAATAAATATACGCTTATTGGCATTTTTTTTACTAAAGACATGTGGCTGAATACATTTTGGCCCAAATGTTTGACTAAAATTGAGTTTATTAGATTTTTTTTATAACAAAAAGTAGAAAATCTCTTTTTTTTTCAAAATTTTCGCTCTTTTTCCGTTTATATCGCAAAAAATAAAAATCACAGAGGCAATCAAATACCATCAAAAGAAAGCTCTATTTGTGGGAAGAAAAGGACGCAAATTTCGTTTGGTTACAAAATTGCATGACCGCGCAATTACCAGTTAAAGTAGTGCAGTGCGAAATTGAAAAAAGACCTCTGGTCCTTTGGCTGCCAAATGGTCCGGGGCTGAAGTGGTTAAATACAATTTTTTTTTATTATTATTATTATTAAGTATTTATTCTTAACTCAAAAAGTGACATATATTGCGCTCAGTCTCTTCCAAATCCTTTTTTTTTTGTTTTTGTTTCTGTGATCCAACTTTTACATGACTTTTCCTATTAGGTCCGCCTGTCAGTTTCCCATACATCCCCACGGATGGACGAACGGATTGGGAGGGGGGGGGGGGGCGTGTAAGCAGACTTGTATCTGTTCACACCCACCTACTTCTGATCCGATCACATCCGCAAAAAACTAGGGATGCACCAATATCTATATTGAGTACCGCCCAAATGATCCCGGTACCGAAACCGATACTTTGTCATGTGATTTGCGTCAATACAAAATGAATGGGCACAAATCGCACTGCAAAGAATCGCATGTGATTTGAACAGGAATGCAATGTGATTCCTGCCTGAATCGCATGTGATTTTCCCCCACCGCTTGTGTGTGTGTGTATAGAAAGGGAAGTGCCATCTAGTGGGCAGTTTAAACATTTTTAGAACTCACAGTACATATCTGGCCACATTCAAAATAATCTACATCCACTGATGGTAGCAAATCAGGGCTGTTGGAGGTGCTCATAGGGCTGGAGGAGAAGTTCCAGGACCCCATGGGTGTAGGGTGGACATGGTGTCAGCTTGGGGGGGGGGGGCTGCCTCTACATCTCCTCCAGCCCTGTGAGCACCTCCAGTGGCCCTGATTGGCTACCATCAGCGGCCCGGGACACCTATGTAGAATATTTTGCATGTGGCCAAAAGTGTACTGTAAATTCTAACATTTGTTAAACTGCCCACTATATGGCACTTTTATCCCTTCTTACCCACGCGTGCGAGCAGTGGGGGAAACCGCATGCAATTCGAACAGGAATCACACTGCATTCCTGTTCAAATCGCATGTGATTCTTTGCAATGCGATTTTTCTTTGTATAGATGCAAATCACAACATAAAGTATCGATGCTTAGTATGGTTGAGTACTTGACCGAAAGTATTGGTACTTGTACTCGCTGATAAAAAAACGGTATTGGTGCAAACCTAAAAACAAACAAAAGGGGATCTGTCCTCCATGTAGGTGGATCAGATCGGATTTAGTCAGGTGTAAAAGGACAGTGGAATCTGTTTACACCCAGCCAACCATAGAGCAGAGCAGGCTCTGTCCGTGTCTACGCTCCATAAACTGAGCGGACACGGACCTGTCATCCGCCCACTCTGCTCTGATCAGCAGGGGATCTGTGAGCGGATCCCCTGCTGATCGGAATGGAGTCCACCCAGTGTGAAAGGGGCCTTAGAGGGTGGCTATGTTTGCTCTCCATGGTTCCATTGTATGTAGGAGTGTAGCCACCATCTCTTGCCCACTCCTGAGATGGACTATGGGGTTTGGAGTGTGCATAGAGCAGTAAACATGGCTGCAACTAACGTGCACTGCTGGTTCTAAACAAACAGAAGTGGGAGGGAAAAGGAGTTTGAGAGCTTACAGAGGACATTACAAGGAGGTAGAAAAAAACAGTAACAAACTATTTCATGGAAACTAGATTACAGGGCCATTTAGTAGCGGATGTGTATAGATATGGCCCCATAGGTGAGATCTCTGTCCTTGAGCTCCTAAGGTCCTGCACTTTCTATAACATTTATCAATGGGCCAAAAACCTCCATGCTGCATCTCGCAATTTTTTAATACTACAGAAAAAGCAACAGGAAGAACGGAAAAACCCATTTTGTAGAAGAAACACAAGCCCCCCAACTGGTTGGGAACTTATGACTGGTGTTCTCAGCCGCCCACCAGACTCCACCTATAACTATAATATCATTTTTGGGTGCACCGACCCTTTAATAGGTGGATCTTTAGTAGCAGTTTTCATATGGAGTCTTTTGCCATTCAGTTCTAAATGTCTTTGCTCTTGTGCGGCTTCCTGCCTGGCCACCGTGACACAAGCTTTCTCTCATTTGAAAAACATGTTTGGGAATCTCGGCTTAAATCTTCTTTTCTGATGTGGCTCCAGTTCCTGCAGTCAGCAGTCAGTGTTTGCTCAGTTCCATCTTTGTGTTGTGCTTGGAAATCACTGTGGATACAGATTTCTGAAAAAAAAAGTTTCTTTCCTGTAGCTCTATGCAAATATCACTGTAGGAGCGGAGAACAAGAGTACAAACCTAAGAGAGCAATAACAAAAACGTGAAAGTCTCCGCACAGCCAGCTCTTTGTCCAGCTGACGGTGGGAAGCACAGTACACCCCGGACACCTGCACGTCTCTGATCTATAAGTGGGACCACCAATACCCTTTTCTGTGCTTTCTTGGATTTGCTTTGGTTAAATGTGGCCATGGAGAGATCGGCTGATTGTACGCCGGTTGGACCTCTTAGATGCACTATTCTGTTTGTAAAGGTAAGAGTTCTCTTCTGTCATGTGAGAAACGGTCATACAACAACAAAAAAAAAATACAGCTTGAACATGCAGCAGTTCACTAATGACATTAAAATATAGCTAAATGCAAAACTTTCTTTTTAAATTTTGGATAGAGTGGAGAGGGTGTGAAACATCTGTTAAACTTTCCTTGCTGTCTGTGGCCCTGCTAGGGAGATAAATCCTCTCTATTTGTCCTGTTTACCATTATCACCTGAGAGTGAAAGGAAATCACACATTTTAGGTTGTCACCAGGACAGGAATAGAGGGGAAATCTTCCAATGGGAACACTAGTTCTGGTTACCGGAAGTGAAGGAAAATCTCCCCAATGGGACACAGATGTCAAAAAAACTTACAGGGGTTGTAACCCTCCCTTACGCTATCCAAAATGAAAAAAGGCAAGTTTTGTCTTTAGTTCTACTTTAACAGTAAAATGATGGTGTGTGTGTGTGTGTGTGTGTGTGTGTATATGTATATATATATATATATATATATATATATATATATATACACACAGAATGTGTGTCAGTGGCCAGATTAACATTATAATTCAGGTTTAAGGCCCCTTTCGCGACTTTTCCTGCGACTTTGGATATCAGAGTGGCATGACAAGTCATACCCCATGATTCCCAACGATAATCATTCATATCTGTGCGACTCCAAGTTGCACCGACTTCAAAGTAGTCCCTGTTGGTCTGACTTTGATGCAAGTTCAGGTGCATAGACCTCAAATTTACACAGACATTCCCTGAAATCGCGGCTGAAAAATTGTGGTAAAATCACGCGACTTTCAAGTCATGGCAGTGTGAAAGGGGCCTAAATGAAGTGTATGTAAACTCTAACAATGAACTTCTCTTATTTTGTTATCATTCATTAAGGGACACAGTATCTTATATAGATATAGTTAATAATCAATATCAGTAATAACAATTCATAGACAATTGGGTTATACTGCCAAATACTACTTATCCATCCTGTGTTCCTTAAAGGATTTTATGGTAAGTACAAAAATCCTGTTTTTACTTTATCGTTCATACTGGGTTAACACTATACTACACGACAGTAGTACGACTTTCATCCTACTTTGCTCTGCGACATCTGTCCTACATTGGTCCAGCATTGTTCCTACATTTGTCCTACATCCATCCGACTTCAATGAACAGGGATCCGACTTGGATCCCCGCCAATACCAGGAACTATGAATCTTGAAGGGGAACTCCACACAAAATTTTAAATAAAAAAAACGGCATGGGTTCCCCTCCAAGAGCATACCAGGCCCTTGGGTCTGGTATGGATTTTAAGGAGAACCCACTATGCCGAAACCCCCCCCCCTCCTGAACTGTACCAGGCCGCATGCCCTCATGCGGCCCCCCCACCCCAAAGCACCTTGTCCCCATGTTGATGAGGACAAGGGCCTCTTCCCAACAACCCTGGCCGTTGGTTGTCAGGGTCTGTGGGCGGGGGCTCAACGGAATCCGGGAGCCCCCCGCCCGCAGACCCCGACAACCAACGGCCAGGGTTGTCGGGAAGAGGCCCTTGTCCTCATCAACATAGGGACAAGGTGCTTTGGGGTGGGGGGGCCGCAGGGTGCCCCCTGTCCCAAAGCACCCCACCCCCCCCATGTTGAGGGCATGCGGCCTGGTACGGTTCAGAAAGGGGGGGCGCTCGCTCACCCCACCCCTTTTTCTGACCGGCCGGGCTGCGTGCTCGGATAAGGGTCTGGTATGGATTTTGGGGGGACCCCCACGTTGTTTTTTCGGCGTAGGGGGTTCCCCTTAAAATTCATACCAGACCCAAGGCCTGGTATGCTCTTGGAGGAGGAAGACATGCCGGTTTTTTATTTAAAATTTTGCGTGGAGTTCCCCCTCAAGATCACCAGAGCACAAGCCGCATGCCAAAGTAGGATCATGCAAGACGCTGATCTGACTTTGATCCGACTTCAATGATATTCAATGGGCTGAAGTAGGATCAAAGTCGGACCAAAGTAGTACAGGGAGCATTTTAAAAGTCGGACCGACTTGTGTCAGACCAGTTAAGACGGCTCCCATAGGGAAACATTGATTTTTACACGTTATGCGACATGAGCTCCCAATGTCGGAGTGTTTGTCGCACTAGTGTGAACCTGGCCTCAATAAGGGACCAGTTCATAGACAATAGGCCAGGGGTAGACAACAAGTAGCCCTCCAGCTGTTGTGGAACTACATTTCCCATGAGGCATTGCAAGGCTGGCAGTTACAATTAATCCCAGAGGCGTGATGGGACTTGTAGTTCTGCAACAGCTGGAGGGCCCCAGATTGCCTACCCCTGCAATAGGCAGAATTACTCAACACATTAAATGCTATATGCCTTAATGAACTTCAATAAACCGAATTTACAGACAGGATCCATGCACACTGACTTATAAAAACACCAGTGCTCTTGCCAGAAAAAAACCCACAAAATTTGAGCGTGTTTTGTACTAGTCTGTATATGCAGTAAAGCACACTTGTTTTACTCACCATGGAACCTAAGAGGTTAATCCTCCTCCACATTATGTAAAAAGACTGTTTGATACGTTCTTGGATCCTCCCCTTCTTCCACTGTCCCCAATACATCGCCTGATAATACAGAGCCTTAGGGCTACTCTGCACATGCTCAGTTTGGTGTGTATTGAGAGTTTTTTTTCTTGGGAGGGTGCATGTGATCAGCACAGGGCCAATCAGCACTGTCCAGACAGAGGGTCAGGGGTCCTGCATTCTCATCAGTTCAGGACAGTCAGAGTAGAATGAAAACACCTCCTACCAGCTTTATCCAGACACTGATAGAAGTCACAGGACTTCTATATACTACTGACGAGAAAAGGAATTTAGCAGATTGCATTTCCATGTTCTGTGTACTGTGGGAGACCAGATATAGTGAATGCAGGGTCCTGGGTTTAGTAACACTGAAAATTGGCCAAAAATTGTATACAAGCCAGCAGGTGGATGAAGCCTGCCTTTTAGTTACACAAAGCCACAGGTTTTCCTATGCACCATTACAACCTTCTAGCTATCGGCGTTCTAACAACCAATGGCATCTTCAGTTGATAAGGATGACATCAGACGCCTGCACGGCATCCTTGTTTTCCCCTCCCCTGACCCTCTCTGTCAGCACTTGGGTCACATTAGCTGAGTGAGGGAGAAGAGAAACATTGGAATACTAGTCAGTACCAGTGTGCAAAGGTGTGTTTGCTTTGGAAGAATAAATCACCTCTAATGTTGGGTGTCCTACAGGCGTGGATGTTGCTGCATTATGTAAAACTATTAGTTTAGTTTTTTACATATTAGACTGGGGTGCCTCAAGATTATGCATTATTTTAAAGGGTGCATTGACTGAAAAAAGGTTGAGAAACACTTCTCTAAACGACCTAATGTGCATGGACACATAGGATAACATTAGTTGCTTCTACAGGAAAAATGCTAAACTCCTCTAGCCAGTGTGCATGGACCCTCATTTTTTTGGTTTGTTAAATATACCATTGACGGATTTTTTACCAAAAAATCTTACTACAGAACCTCTTCACTCTCACTCTCAATATGTTATGGAGAAAAGGAGGGGAAGGTGCTCGGTAGGCCTACCCTATGGTAAAAATGCTGCTCCTTCATAAAGTAAGTACAGTAAGGCAAGATCACCATTACAAAAAAAAGAAGATACTTAAAATAATAATATGCCACCACATCTAAGGACTTGTAAACTGCAATATATTACACTTTTATTCTCAGATTAGATATGCTTAAGGCCCCTTTCAGACGAGGCGGACTCCGCTTGCACGGAGTCCGCCTCTGTCTGCCGGCTCAGCGGGAGATCTGTCCGTTGATCTCCGCTGAGACGGCGGATGACAAGTCCCTCTCCGCTCACTGAGCGGGGAGGGGCTTGCGAGCGCCGCTGATCTCTATGGAGAGATCGGATGAAAACGGACAGTGTGTCCGTTTTCATCCGATCTCACCCGATCCGATCCACCAGCGACGGATCTGGACGTGGGGCCATCCGTCTGCTTTTGGCGGATCGGACCGGGTTGGATGTCAGCGGACATGTCTCCGCTGACATCCGACGCTCCATAGAGTAACATGGAGCGCCCGTTCAGATCCGCCGTCAAAACTGACAGGCGGATCTGAACGGCCCGTCCGTGTGAAAGGGGCCTTAAAGTGGTTGTAAACTGCTGCAATTAAAATGAGCAAATCATATTTCTCTATAGTTTGTACTAGAATCAATCCAAAGCACATACAGGGTTTTCCACCTGATCTCTCCTCCCTCTTCATGAGTCACGTCTGACAGTCTAACTGGCCACCAAGCAGTCCTCAGAGATGGCCCGCCCTCTTTCCAGCACACAGCAGGTGATTGAAGCCTCCACTGTTCATGTTTCCATTGTCCTGGTTCTCCAGGGCCTTCAAAAGTGTAAGAGGTAGTCAAAAAATTATATGTGTAATTTATGCTCCAAGAATGCCTGATGGCGCTCCCTGCATGTTGGGCCTCTGTATGTGGCCACACTGTGTAAAAGTCTCACACATGTGGTATCGCCATACTCAGGAGGAGTAGTAGAATGTGTTTTGGGGTGTAATTTGTGCTATGCATATGCTGTGTGTGAGAAATAACCTGCTAATATAACAATTTTGTGAAAAAAAAGAAAAAAGAAAAGAAAATCTTGATTTTGCAAAGAAGTGTGGGAAAAAATTACAACTTAAAAAAACTCACCATGCATCTTACTAAGTACCTTGGAATGTCTACTTTCCAAAAAGGGGTCATTTGGGGGGTATTTTTACTTTCCTGGCTTGTTAGGGTCTCAAGAAATGAGATAGGCCGTCAGTACTTCAGGTGTGATAAATTTTCAGAGATTGGCACCACAGCTTGTGGACTCTATAACTTTCACAAAGACCAAATAATATACACCGATTGGGTTATTTTTTACCAAAGATATGTAGGGGTATACATTTTGGCCAAAATATATGAAGAAAAATTACTAATTTGCAAAATTTTATAACACAAACGAAGAAAATGCATTTTTTTTTACAGAATTTTCAGCCTTTTTTCTTTTATAGCGCAAAAAAAAAAAAACCCCAGCGGTGATTAAATACCACCAAAAGAAAGCTCTATTTGTGTGAAAAAAAGGACAACATTTCAGGTACAGTGTTGTATGACTGGGTAATTGTCATTCAAAGTGTGAGAGCAGCGAAAGCTGAAAATTGGTCTGGTTATTAAGGGGGTTTAAGTGCCCAGTGGTCAAGTGGTTAAAGAAGGTTGTAGAGAAGAGAGGACTGCACATAAACAGGTAGAACTTATGGAGGATTTGTTTCATATGTTTCACCTAAGGCTTGTGACTTAAGTGGTTATATTGTAAAACCTGGTATACACAGGTATTTTTTTTTCCGTTCAACCCAGCGGGCTGAACAAAAAAAAAGACTGAGGAGTTTGCTGTCTTAACTATGCGATGTTAGAACAGCGATCTCCCTGCTGAGTTATTGTATTATGATGGGGGGATGCCCCCTTTCCACCAGAACACATTGGTTGGCGTCTGCAGCCAAGTACTGATCGGACGCCAGTCAGCTGCTGGTTTTCCAGCATGCCTAACGTCCAGAAGCTGGACTCATATAGTTGAAGTAAACTTACTGTATATTGAAGTAAGGCAGCAACTGTTCACAATAACCTGGTGGGCACACTCACAGGTCCCAATAACGTGAAGAAGCAGGTTTGAGCCAAACTGATTGTGTCTGGTGAGAGGGAACAGAATATTGCCTGGCCTTCTCATTCTCAGTGGGGAAGGTATCCAGACAACTGCGATCCTACTCTTTCCCTCCTCATCAGGAACCTTTTCCCTAATTCTAGTACTGTCTCTAACAGACAGGGGACCTTTCCCCACTAATGCACGCCAACCCCAGGGGCCAGGGTCTTAAATAGACTGCTACATCTAAGATGACCACCAAGGTTACCTGGGCTGCCAGCATCCAATTGGATCTCTGCCCAAGTGACTCAGGAAACCATAGAGGAACCCTGTTCCCCATGTCTTCCTCGCCCTCTGCATTGCTGCTGTGGTTAAGCGCCACCTGCAGTGGAGACAGCACACTGCACCTGCCTATAGGCAAGAAACTACAAGTTTCAAAAGAAGATATTACCAACATATTTCATTTCATGACAAATATCTTGCCAGACTAATTGACATTTAGCTTGTTAAAGTATTGAGTAGCACGAACAATAATTATTTTTAAAAATAAAATAAATATTTTTAATCTTTTTTTTTTGTTCCTTTGTTGCATCTCATTACTGCTGATTTGTTGCAGCATCTTTGTAGCCACTTCCTATCTACATGTACTCCAGTCACATGAAATTTCTCATAGTGTTGCTTCCTGATGGTGACAACAGTGGACCTTGCCTGAATATGTGCATACCTCCAGACTTTGTGAAAGGAAAGAGGGCTAAGTAAACAGGCAAAAAACACACCCCTGCAATACCTCCAGTAACATATGTAGCGGCCATAACCCCCTGAGGGGCGGCCTTGACTTTCTGGGCTTACCAGTTACCTCCTCGTGGCTTGTCGGTTGTTGTCTAGGGGTTCACAGGGTTAGTACCCAGTGACTTCAGATGTTGACACATAAAAGTCCTTTTCAAGGTTTTTATTTTGCAGTGTTAACATCCAACATAACACAGTCTCTGATGGGAATAGAGGGCATGGGTGATGAAACTCAGGCACCTTGAACTGCTGACATCCACTGAATGTCTCTAATTAACCCAGAGAGTAGCCACTCGCAGCTGGGTGCTTCACTGCCAGATAAACCTCTAGCCAGAGATCGAGCAGCCAACATGTGATCCGGAAACTTTGCAAAGTCTCTGCCACAGACTAAATTGTAACTGAAGATAGATAGGAACCTCTCTCACAGTACCTCTCAACCCTCTTGGCGATACTGCGGGAAGTGTGGATTCTTTGGTGTCCATACAACTCAGCTCCCAGGCTCTTATTGAGCAGCCAGCTTGTTGGCCTTCCTCCGAAGAGTGCTCCCCTGGTCACTTGTACGAGTTGCCGTGTCCCTCCAATACCGAGAGCACACCGGGACGCCTTTGAATCCTCCTTCAGTTACTGGGCCTCGGACTAGCCAGTTCCGAGACTCAGGAACAGACTGATTCCCACCCCAGACCATGAGGGCCTCTGGGGCTGGTCGGATTGACCATGCATGCGGAACGGCAAATGCTCCTAGGCCCAGGACCCCTCACGGGGCTGCCCCGGACCAGAACCAGGAACCAAAAGCACAGCCGAACCCCGAGCACGTGACTTCAGCACCTTAAATACCCCTTCCCAGACTACGCAGCAGGGCCAGACGCGCCCACTGATTGGCTCCGGGAAAGATTGGTACCTAGGACGTCCAACCATGCCTGGTTCTCGGCCTGTCATGGGTGCCTCACTGCACCTTGACCAGGCGGAACCTTAGTATTTACTTATGTGGTATATATACAACGCAGAGGTGGTTTACTGGCTTATGCCCCTGTGGAAGTCTTTGTAGACGAAACGCGTCGGGTGGACACGCTTGATATAACACTTCTGCGTTACCTCATCTTGTTTTTATTTGATTTTTAATTTGATGGCAAGATTTTGAAATTATATGGTGGAAGTTGATACACTCTAAATAAATACAATCCGTTACTGGATTTTTTTATGCTATGAGGAGGCCCTCTATCTCTTTTTTGTCTCCATGCTCCTGACCTATTGAGGATTTCGGGCAAAGGCTAACGATTTAAAACAGTGTCTTTGTGGCTTCATTACCCTTGGGAGTTCGGTGGTTCCATTATCATCTGAAGGTGGGTGAGTACAGACTGTTGCGCCGGCTCAGTCTTGTTCCTGTCTCATCACTTCATAAACATCACCAGCCGGCATACCCAAGCTCGTTTGACCCCTCACCAAACGGTCAGTGGGTCCATCTTATGCTTTAAGCGTACCAGACCCCGTTTTTTATCACATAGTTCAAGATGTTGTCCAACTTAAAGAGGATGTAGCATTTCTGAACATAATACATAAGAATCATCATACGAATGTTTATTCACTTCCATTTTATGAACTTTATCTTATGGACTGCTGTATGATTATAGTCACTCAGTGATTTATAGCACTTTTTAGTTTTCTAAAGACTGTCCTTTTCTGTTCTGAATACTCAGCCCACATATTATATGCGGTGCTGGGCATTTTTGCAGATTTCTATATTTTTTGCACGATACTTTGTTGCAGTATTTTGATATAGGTTTTATAGCCAGGTATCCAGTATAAAATTTTTTCACAATACACAATAGTGCACCAATCATATTGAATTGTTTGGATTTCCGTGATACACTTGTATTATCTGTTCAGGTAATTTTTATACAACTATCCGGTCAGACAAATTCAAGTAATTTTTCTATGTGCAGTTGTTGCGCATGGATCACATATATATATAATTTGTTTTCCTTTAAATCACCTTAATATCATCTTGATGTGGATCACATAGGTTTCACTATCTAGATGTGAATAAATCATTTCTTATACAGACTAAACTCTGAACATTGGCCTGTGTATTTAGGATTATATTTCTATCTACGGCTAACGTCCAGACACATTCTTTAGCGCCACACTTTTTATTTTTATTTTACTACACAATTTGTCTTATTGTTGTGTTGGCAGCTTGCCATATGGGAGGCGCAGCTATATACTTTTATATTTTCTAGGAACCTTAGTACAGCCCAGTCATACTGATGCCAAAGCAAAACCTGTACAATTAACCCCCAGAACTCCATTACAGTTCTGAGGAAAAACTAAATTTGCACTGATAGTGCACACTTAGTAAAGTGTGACCGCTACACATAGATTAATGGATCAATGATTTTATTAATTTGTTTATTAATTAGCTAATAATAGCGATTATCACCGTCAGTACTTTGACGATGAATACTGTTGTTATGGCAGCAGATAGCTGCCTTAACCCCGGTATTTTCAACAACAGCGAGCAGTGCTCTTTCAGATAAAAGTGGTCTCCGTGGCGGATTCGCCTCGAGATTAATTGGGGGTGGGAGAGGGGACCACCTCCCGCCGTGTTCCGGTCATCTCTGCCGCTTACTGGAGCCGTCGGTAGCGCGGAGACTATCGCATCCTTCCCCCTAACAGGCATAGAGCCGAGTGAGGGAAAGATGGCCCCCCGGCTCCATAACATTGAATGGTGGAAGCAACGTCACTTCCTCTCAATGGTCTTAAAGGGGAATTTTTTTTTTTTGCATAAAAAAAATTACATTTCATTTGGTGTTTTTTTTTTTTTTTTATTGCATTTTAGTGTAAATGTTAGATCTGAGGTGTTTTTGACTCCAGATCTCACATTTAAGAGGTCCTTTCATGCTTTTTTTCTATTACAAGGGATGTTTACATTCCTTGCAATAAGAATAAAAGTGGCCCAACACAACTTGTAAGACCGCTGCGCAAATACGGTGTGACATAAAGTATTGCAACAACCGCCATTTTATTCTCTAGGGTATTTGAAAAAAATTTTTTTTCGAAAATGCTATGAAGTATTTTACGGAAAATTTTAAAGAGGAAAATAGTGGCAACCTGTGAAGCTCTGGTGAACTCCATGCCCAAGAGGGTTAAGGCAATGCTTGAAAATAATGGTGGCCACACAAAATATATATATATTTTTTTCTCAATCAAGTATCAAAATATTAACACTTTGGGCCCAATTGAGACATTTTCACTTAGGGGTGTACTCACTTTTGTTGTCAGCAGTTTAGACATTAATGGCTGTGTGTTGAGTTATTTTGAGGAGACACATATTTACACTGGTATACAAGCTGTATACTCACTACTTTAGAAACTAAAAGCAAGGATCTCTCCAGGTATTAGTCCCTATGGATCTATATAACTCTCTAAACAATAGAGAAAGAGGGGAGGAATGGAGTGAGAGCTCTCGGTAAGAACATGATAGAAAACTCAAAATAAAAAACCTCAATCAGCAATCAGGCTTTTCTATGCTTTTGATACAATAATCTTTTTGCTAATTTTAATTTGTACAGTGGGCTGTGTTTATAGGTACATGTTTGGCGTTGGTAGAGCTCATGCCGTTTTTTTATTTTGAGTTTACACTCACTACTTTACATTGTAGCAAAATGTAATTTCTTCAGTGTTGTCACATGAAAATATAATATATAATAAAATATTTACAAAAATGTGAGGGGTGTACTCACTTTTGTGAGATACTGTATGTGCGTCTTAAATCTGTAGCGACTTCACAGTAGTCCATGAACTTATTTGGTCTGACTTTCATGCAACTCGAGGGGCATAGACTTCAGCGTTGCATAAAAGTCATACCTGAATGTTTATCATGCAACAGTGGGTCTGACTTTGCAGAGGGACAACAAGCCACACCCCTCCAAAGTTGCAGCAAAGTTACACTCCACAGTTGTGCAACTTGGAGTCGTACAAGTGTGAATGGTGCCTTAAATGTTACCTAGCTAGTCTTAGCTATTTACAGTACATGCTAGTGCACCTGGGTTTTGCAGGATGCTCTAAAGCAGTGTTAGCGAACCTTGACACCCCAGATGTTTTGGAATTAGATTTCCCATGATGCTCAACTACACTGCAGCGTGTATGAGCATCATGGGAAATGTAGTTCCAAAACATCTGGAGTGCCAAGGTTCGCCATCACTGCTCTAAAGATATCCTCAAAACGCATCCTGTGACCCTGTATATCAGAGGGGGTAGCACCATTCATCGACAATTGACATCGGGCGTGAGGAAACCGAGTGACATCCGGTGAACCAAGAAGTCTGAGCAGCTCCACATTCAGAAGCCGGCGGTACAGCCATCTGGATGCTGTGTGAGCCACAGCTCAACCATCCATCTGCTTTGTGTGCAGGACATGGTCTGTACACCAGGCTCTCTCCTCCCCTTTTACATGTGTTATTTTATTCACCCTTGTCAGTATACAGATATTTTTTATTGGTTTGCAATACACTATATGGAACTTACTACACTAGAATGGTTGCGCTGCCTCTCCCCCCTGCCCTGGTAAAATGTGAACTCTGCTGCAGCAGGCTAATGTGCAGGGCAATAGGTCGACCAAAAGGTTGACACAGAGACGTGCTGTTTAAAATCATTCATTTGAAATCATTGGAGTAGGCTGTTCACTTTGCAAAGTACATGTTAATACATAAAGTGAAGCTGTGTTCACACTGCAAATTCAATCATGTACTAGCAAAAGTCATTTTTTTCTATTTCCCTTGCACATAATTGGGTATTCAAAGTGATCTCATGTTCTCCTTATTTACTCACATTCACCTTACCAACTAATATTATATATAAAAGTCCAGGCTAAAATCAGCTATATTAATAGCAGCTGTATTAATAGCACAACACCATTTAATGTATGCAAGCTAAAAAACAGTGCTTTGTAAAAACCAATAGATGAATTTAATAATTATAACTATCAATATCATAAAACCAAATACATGTGCAAAAGAATCTGTGGAAAAATGTGCAAATTAAATTCAATTAAAATGCTACAATAATGCGCAAACTGCAATTCAAATATATAAAAGTTCTTTATAGTCCCAGACTAACACCTAGGGAAGATTTACTAAAACTGCTGCATCTGGTGCAAGCTGTGCATAATAGCCAATCAGCTTCTAACTTCAGCTTGTTTAATAAAGTTTTGGCGATAAAACCTGGAAGCTGATTGGTTTCTATGCAGATCTGCACCAGATTGTGCACTCTCCAGCTTTAGTAAATAACCCCCCAAGTGTCCAAACACAATGATTAATCCAGTATATCCATCTGCTGTTTAAGTAAACTCTTCTTCCACTTCAATAAACCAGCTTCCTTCCACATCACTAAGGTAAATCCCCAATGGGATAAAACTCCCCAAGAGAAGATGACCAGGTAATTGGATAAGATGGCATTGATTTTTCAACTGAACCTTCAATAGCTTTACCTCTAATCCTGGAATTAATTAGACGTATCCCCAAAGCATACCAGGCAGAAAACAGAAAGTGACAGTGCAGTATCCTTTTTTGTTAAAAACATATACATTACAGAATACAAAGGGGTCTACTTATAAAAATGTTGCATAGCCATTCATTCAGTGAATCTGCATGTACATTTCTTCTCTGTGAATTGGGCAAAAACGAATATTCTTTAGACAGTTTTCTCCTCTGAATGAATGTTCTTTTATTATGGGCAGAAGTAAAATACCACATTATGGCCACTAGATTTAGCTGGGGAACGTAGGAAATACCTTCGTCTTTGTAATAAGTGATTCAATGTAACAATTCTAGAGAACACTAGAAGGGATAAACAGATAAATGTAACCTATAGTTTTACATTTATTTGCTAAAATAAATTATTAGTACCTTTTCCTGTAGTTTTCTTCAAGTAGTCTGTAGTGGTTGGGCATGTTGGGTAATATCTGGTTTTGTAACTGTATTTCATTCATACCAAATGGTCTTCTAGATTGTAAGCTCTAACGAGCAGGGTCCTCTGATCCCTCCTGTATTGATTTGTATTGTAAGTGTACTGTCTGCCCTCATGTTGTAAAGTGCTGCGTAAATTGTTGGCGCTATATAAATCCTGTATAATAATAATATTATATCATTTATGGCTACTGGAGTTCAGCTGTAAACTTATAATAGCCCTTTTCTCATGAACACACACCTTACGCTGCATTAGTTGTAAACTACCATGTTCCATTAGGGCCGGTTCACACTGCTGCTAATTCAATTGTGAATTTGAGCCGTTGCGATCACTCAAAATTCGCAAGTCATTTAAATAACATCGTTTTGCATTAGTGCCATTCACATCAATGTGTTGCGAATCTAAGCTGCGTACAAAAAGGGTCCTGTGCAAGTTTGATCCGTGTGCTATGCGAATTCAATGTAATATTTGCCGTAGAATCGCAGTAGACTCGCCAGAACACATAAAGAATTCGCAACAAAAATTTGCAACACAATCGGATCGAATTTGCGCAAAATTCGCACCGCAGCAGTGTGAACAGGCCCTTAAAGAGATTGTACTTTTGCAGTAATTTTTTATTTTTTTTGGCAATGATGAATGTTGTAGGCATTTGGACTTACAAGAGAACACATCCTTTGATCATGACCAGATCGTGACAAGGGCTTGTCTTTTGTCTAAGAATAATATCACGCATTATTGCAACACATGGGAACACACCATACTTAAATTTGGCAATTTCATTTATACCAATTCCACACCAATGCAATAATACAATGTACCTACGATGCAAATATGTTGTAATACACATATACATTCCCTTTTCCCTTCATTTCCACCAACTTGGATTTCACACGAAAAGATGACCAAGTGGACCCCTGACCCTTGAGCCCACCACCAGTGATTGCCATTATTTCATCTGTTTATGCTTGTTTAAAATCTCAAATTCAAATTGCTTATAATTTTCTGTGACAACTACTATTTCCAACATTTATGCTGAAGTTTCTGTAATACTAAGCTCTTGTATTTGTATATAAGCCCCATTTTTTTGTAAAAAAATAAAAATGTAGCCATCCTCTCTTGCTCACCCCAGGATGGGATACGGACTATGGGATTCGTAATATGCATATAGCAGTGCACTTGACCACAATTAATGAGCTGTTCTCATGCATGCGCAGTGAATGAGGTGCCTACCTCCTTAACTGCACCATCTTCGCATGCTTGAGCATGAACAGGCCCAAAGCCCAGCAGAGGCCTTCAGCACAGCTGTGCATGCATTAACAATGTCATTCTCACCTAAATCAAAATAAAATAAAAAATTGCGGTAGAGGGAAAGGGCTGCAGCCAGTACATCCAAATTGTCTTTTGGGTGAAGATCCTGTTTAATAGCCCTGTAATCTATATTTACTTGTTTTCTTGTAATGTCCTCCATGAGCTCCAGAACATGTCCTTTTCTACCCTTCCATTTTGAACAAGCTGGGCCTATTAATTTTGGTCATGTGCACTGCTATATGCATACTACAAATCCCATAGTCTGTAGCCCAGGGATCCTCAAACTACGGCCCTCCAGCTGTTGAGGAACTACGCGTCCCATGAGGCATTGTAAAACTCTGACATTCACAGACATGACTAGTTTCTGAACAGCTGGAGGGCCATAGTTTGAAGACCCCTGCTGTAGCCCATCTTGGGGTGAGAAAGAGAGGGTGGCTAGCTACTCTTTTTATGGAATAGATTTTTTATTGAAAAATGTGGATTTTATACAAATACAAGGGCTTAGTATTACAGCAACTTCAACATAAATATTGGAAATAGTAGTTGTCACAGAGAATTATAAGCAATTTGAGATTCAAACTTAAACAGAGGCAATAAGGGCAAACACTGGTGGCAGTCTCAAGGGTCCACTCGGTCGGCCTCTTGTGCAAAATTAAGGGATCAGGCCTAGCGCCCAAGTGGGCTCAGAGCTAGTGAGATATGGGATGTCATTTCAGACAGCGAGAACCCTTTCAGGAGTCCAGAGGAATGCATTGTATACGGCCACTTTACTAAGAATAAAGATAGGTCGGAAGAACACCTTGAGTAAAGACAGGAAGGAAACGGTAAAGAGGGAGAAGAAAAAAAAAAGGGGGTAAATAAAGTGCCTGATAGAAAGGTCCAATCAGCTAAGCTCAAGGATAAATGTTGCATGCCTAATTCCTGAGAAAAGGCAGGATTTTAGGGGTGTCAGAGGCGGCTACGTTCTTCTATACAGTGGGACCATGAAGAACGAATGTAGCCTCAATAGAATTTTTCTTCTTAAACCAGAGTTTAGTTTTACATTTTAACAACGGACAATGTGAGTGTGGTAACCGCAATGGACAACCAAAGTGTGAGTGTGCCCTTAAAGAGGAACTGCAGTCTGCTCACATAATTTGTAATAAAAACGTCTTTGAGATTCTGAAGCTTCCCTCCAACAACTTTGCATATTATTTTATATATATACACTATGATTCTTTACTTGCCAAATATGCTAAAGAAATCTCCCTACACTAAGTCTGGCTGCATACATTTTAACTGTGGGCAGCTGAAGCTGCTGCCTGTTCACTTCCTGGATTTACACAGACACACAGAGGCACACCTCCAGCTCTGCAGCTCTCATTGGCCATCACTTCCTGGCAAAACTCTCAGGAGAGTGAGTGAGAGAGAGAGAGAGCTGTGCATGATGTCTTAGCCCCCGTACACACGGTCGGAAAATCTGATCACAAAATCCGTTGGATTTTTTCCGACAGACTTTGTCCTAAACTGGTGTTGCATACACACGGTCGGACAAAGTTATCGGAAAATCCGATCATTCCGAGCGTGATGATGTTCGTTCGCTACGACGGGACTACGTTCACGTTAGTAGCCAATAGCTTTATACCAGACAAGAGATAGGAAGTGGGCTGTATAAGGTATTTACTGGCAGAAATTTTTTTTTTACTATACAAAGTTAAAACAACAAGGGCAGAGGATTTAATAGATGGAAAGATGAAAAAAATGACTGAAGTTCCGCTTTTAAGGTTTTATTCTTTCTCAGCTATGGGATATATATCAAACGTATTGTGAATCATTCGTATTTTTAGTCATGACGTGCTTTAAAAATAAGATTATTTATTACGGAACCTCTGTCTGGAGTGAACTCTTGAAGTAAATGTGTTTGTCTTTTTAAATTAGACATAAGGAGCTAAATATATGAGGTAATCCCAGTGCAGCCTCATGGACAGTGTATGTCCTGTTTAAAATACCCTGACAATTGGAGATAACGAAGTGAAGAAGCGAATGAGCATTACACATGCAGTTTGTTTTAGATGGAGTTTCCAGTAAAAGCTGTGACCACGCTGTCGATGTGGTGGGCCTAATTCAGTGAATTTGTTTATGCATTCTTCTCCTCAGGAGTCAATGATCTACAAGGCCTCATTATGAAGGCACTTCTGGTTTCTGTGGCGACTCTGATTAACTTGCTGCTCCTGATACTGCTGGGATCTGGCTATTGTCAGCACATGGCGGATGAGTCGTGCTCTGTTCAGATACTTGTGCCGGGTCTAAAAGGTACTTTGTTCAGTTTATTTGCATTGCTTTGGGAGTTTAGGCAAAAAATTATCAAGTTGCTGATTTGTTACAAGTTCATTGTGTTTTTCATTTACTAAAATAGTCAGATGTATCTTGCAAGTTTAGAAGCTTAAAGTGATTGTAAAGGAAAAACTTTTATTTAAAAAAAAATATAACAAACAAGTTTCCTGCTGTGTGCAGTGGTTTTGCACAGAACAGCCCTGATCCTCCTCTTCTCGGGGCCCACATCGGTGCTCTGGGTCCCTCCCCCTTGCCGAGTGCCCCCATAGCAAGCCGTTTGTTTTGGGGCACTCGTGCATGCTCATAAGCGAGCTAACTTTCTGTGTCCATAAGACACAGAGAGCGTGGCTCGGCTCAGTCCTGCCCCCTGCTCCCACCTCACTGGCTGTGATTGACAGCAGCATCTCAGACAATCAGGAGGGAGAGACCTGGGAGAGCCTCTGGTCTCATGCACATCGCTGGATCAAGATCAAGCCTAGGTAAGTATTAGGGGGGCTGCACACTGAAGGTTTTTTACCTTCATGCATAGAATAGTAAAATACTTTCAGCCTTTACAACCACTTTAAAGTGTAAATATAGGTAGATAAAACAGCCCCCCCCCGCCTTAAATCCAGTTATGTGTTATTAAAAATAAAACTTAAAGCCTAAGTTTGGTCATTTTGTTTTAAATAAGCAGAAGGGATGGTACTTGCATTCATTGGGAAATGTCCCTTGTTCTGGTGGCTGCTGTCTTAGTTGAAATCTTCAGTTTTCTGCCCCCTCTCCATACTCCTGCATCAGTAATCTGGTGCTACGAGAGTTAATACAGCTGCTGGACCTGTTATAGACACTCATCAAGAATGCTGACTATGCCTACCCTTTCTGCCCATCTCCTCCATATCTTCCATCAATTGATGGAATGGGAACTGAAATGGGGGACCGGAAGGGGGAAGCGTCACAAGAGATGGGTAGCATGACAGGAGGGGGGCAGCGGTACAGGACGGAGGCAGTGCCACTCTGCTCACACACACCTTGAAAATGACCATTCCTCCCAGATCTCACCTAGCCTGCATCGGCTCCTTCAGTTGGTGTCAGTGTAGAGTATCTGGTGCCAGTAGGGGTAGCTGTGTCCCAGGCAAAAAGAAGATTAGAGCGGGGGGGGAGTTTACCCTCCTCTTCTGCCTTCTTTTCCGTGGCCCTCTGCCGCCAGCCCCTGGCCTCACCCACCCCACACAGCCCTGCTATTCCTCATTGGAGCCTGTATGACACTGCTCCACCCTCCTCTGCATCCTTGCAGGTCTACTCTGACAGCAGGACATGCAGACTGCCCCGCTTGCCTACTGCTCTCTCCTTGGTCTGTCAGTAGTACACAGCAGGCAAACTAAAACCTCTCTCCTACCGAGTGCAGCTTGGAAGTTTTAGTTTGCTAGCTGGAGGGCACTGAAGACGGGTATCATGGAAATTTGAATCCCCAGCAAGTGGGGGTTTTACCGATACCCCCTTCCCAGCCCGGCGCACTAAGTCAGCTGCTTATACCACCTTTTGCTGGTGCCAGCCCCGAGTGCAGACTACAGAAGATTTAAACTAAAAGCAGCAGCCACAATGAAAAAGAACACTTCTGTTATGTATCTGGTGGCGATCAAGCTGAAGAGGCTTCTATTGCACCTCTTGTCCAACACCCCTGGTAGTGGTGACAGGAGATGTGAGGACACAGACTGGCACAAAGACCGATGTAGCGGGCAGTGCCAACTGTTTGTTGCAGGGTGCATATGACCATGGATCACCAGACAAGGACCAGAGGTCGGAAAACAACATGACACTTGATTAGAAGACAGGAGCAAAGCCAGGACACAAGTCAAAAGGTAATCAACTGCTGGACAGCATGGTACAGAAACGTAAGGCAGAGGCAGAGTCAGGATACAAGCCGAGGTCAGTTCACAGCCTGGAAGCCAGGTGCAGGAATATAAGGCAGAGGAGGAGTCAGTTTACCATCCAAAGTCACAACAGGTAGACAGTAATCCAAAAACGGGTCAAAGTCATGCCGAGTCGTGCATGGGAAGGCAAATGTAGCAGGTCAGAACACAAGTAAAGTGGGAACTAGCTGGAGACCACTGAGCAGTTCATATCATAATCCATCTTAAGCAAGCCATTTGGCACCAATGCCAAGCCACTGCTTAGTGTGCACACTAATACGTTTGTGCCTGCGTATTGCAGTGAGTTTTTGCAAAAGTCTTCTCGTTCTGGTATGTACTGGATTTTTTTTACGACTTCCCATTTAATGTAAGTACTGTCGCTGGTGCTGATATTTTTTAAATTGAACTAATTGTATGCTTTAAATGAGAAGTATGGGATTTTTAAAGAATAAACATACATACTCACCTCCATGCTGTAGCATCGATGGGACATTGCAGCTCTCCCATGTCAGCTCTTAGACTGGGAACTGAGCGATCACATGCCCTCTGATTGCTCAGTTCTTAGTCTGCTCTGAGTGGAGAGAGGTGACGATCAGTCTATACTCTGGCCCTCCAGTGCTCACTGGAGTGCCAGGATGGGGAGGGGGTGATGCAGCTGGCTCTAGTTCTCAGGTGCATGCTGAAAGGTGGAGCCAGCTGTCAATCAGGCAGTGTGATGTATGTATCCCAGCAATATTGTTGGGATGCTTCCTGAGCCTAGAGTGACTCTGCCCCATCAGCTTATATCGGGCAATAGCACATTATTAGCTGACTCTGGGTCACAGGAGGACACAAGTACTTGTCCTCCTGTGACCCACAAGAGAAGTATGGCCAAAAAAGCTTTTGGCTATACTTCTCTTTTAAACTGTTCCTCATTCTGTCTTTATACTTGCCTTTTATAACCCCCTGCACAGCAGCATTTTGACTATGGAAGCATAGGTACAGCACTACCTTAATAAATACTGTAAATAATTGTTTCATACAATACATGCAAATACAATGTATACAAAACTGTGTATGTAAATCACAAACAATACAACCATCAGTTGTGTAAATCACACATTAATACCATACCATTGCTGGTATGGTTACACATTATAAAAATGAATTATAAACATTAATAGTGCATAATAAAGTCACCATCAAAAGTGCTCTGTGTTGTGTGTAGAACAAATCCAAACGGAATGTTGTGCAATCTTTTTCAAATCAAGTCTGTGAATTGCACTGCCCATCTGTGAGCTTTTGCACTCCCTGAGTGTTCCCAATTTCTGCTGGCAATCACCAGACATAAATGACCCCGTACACTAGCAAGTGAGTCAAGCCACACTTAGTAGATCTCCTGGGGAAGATATTCCTGGTGCTTAGTATATTTTTACACAAATATGTACTTGGAAACCCGGTTGTTCACACAACCACAAAAAGGTAGCAAGCAGATACAAATGGAAGAAGCGCGGGGCCTCCATAGTGTAAAACCATTTTATTAATTTAAACGCTAAAAAACAATGCACTTACAGTACATATCATAATAGGCATGTATCTCATAACATAGGACCAGGAGGTGCCGCTTTGCCTGTGTCTCAGCATGTGCTTCAAAGAGTGGGAATTACATCACCTGAAAGTTCCGTCCAACGCGTTTCATCACAAATCATGGATGTCAGCAGGTGCAGGTTAACCTAAATCTCTGCAAGAGATATCAGTGGGCAGGTACACAGGACACCTTTGAATTTCTGACAAGATCAACAACTTTTTTTGTCCTTATTGAACTGATATAGCAAAATACTTACAATGGTATATTTAAGGTTTAGATACAGTGCCTTGAAAAAGTATTCACACCCCTTGAGATTTTCCACATTTTGTCATGTTACAACCAAAAACGTAAATGTTTTTTATTGGGATTTTATGTGATAGACCAACAAAGTGGCACATAATTGTGAAGTGGAAGGAAAATAAAAAATGTTTTTAAATTGTTTTTTACAAATAAATATGTGAAAAGTGTGGCGTGCATTTGTATTCAGCCCCCTTTACTCCAATACCCCTAACTAAAATCTAGTGGAACCAATTGCCTTCATAAGTCACCTAATTAGTAATCTGTGAGTAATTTAATCTCAGTATAAATACAGCTTTTCTGTGAAGCCCAAGAGGTTTCTTAGAGACCCTTAGTGAACAAACAGCATCATGAAAGCCAAGAAACACACCAAAAAAATAAACAAACCTTGTGCCAATAAAAATAGATGAAATAGCTATAGAGCTGCTCCCCAAATACTGTAGCCAAGCTACTGTGCAATGTGAAAGTGTTAGAGGGGGCGCTAAATGTGTGACAATATAATAAATGTGCCGACAAACCAATTTCAGACCATAAGACATGGAATATAGTGAGATAACAAATTTGAAGAGTGAAAATATATACAAAGTATCTATTAAAAGTCCATAAATCTTCAGTAAATAAACTTGATGAATGAGTTCAAATGTGCAAAAAATGTCCTTCACCACTTGACAAGACATCCAAATCACACCCAATGTGCTCAAATGAAAAACCTGCTCACCAGATGTCCATGTCCTCTTTAGTTAAAAAGAAGGTCTGGGAACGCTTAGATTGCATTCAGGAACAAGTAGACTAGGGATGAATTAGGGATCGCACGAATGCTGATGGGAACCGCACACTGCTCTGCTCACGCTGTGAGATTGGCGTGCGTTCCACTGCCACTGAGAGACAAACAGGTAGCTTGGACCTGGAAGTGATGTGACCGGAAAGCGCCTTGACGTATGTTTCGTAATGCTACGTCATCAGGAAGCGTGAGTCATCCCCAGTGCCGGGACAAGGCACTGTAAAATGTAAGCAGGCATTTGTATGTTTCTACTGGTTTTAAAATAAAGCAGTATTACGCTATTGGTTCCCCTCTTGTCTTTCATCCCCTATGGGCAACCGTGATGGAGAGGAGATTACAGTTCAGAAGCTCCCTGATTCATCCCCAGTCTACTTGTTCCTGAATCCAATCTCTGCATTCCCAAACCTTCTTTTTAACTAAAGACATCTGGTGAGCAGGTTTTTCATTTGAGCACATTGGGTGTGATTTGGATTTCTTGTTCAGTGTTGAAGGACCTTTTTGCACATTTGAGCTGATTCATCAAGTTTATTTACTGAAGATTTATGGACTTTTAATAGATACTGTTTATATATTTTTACTCTTTAAATTTGTTATCTCACTATATTCCATGTCTTATTGTCTGAAATTGGTTTGTCAGCACATTTATTATATTGTCACACATTTAGCACCCCCTCTAACACCAGACAGGTCAGGGATAAAGTTGTGGAAAAGTTTAAAGCCACGTTCGGTTATAAAAAAAATATCCCAAGCTTTGAACATCTCACAGAGCACTGTTCAATCCATCATCCAAAAATGGAAAGAGTATGGCACAACTGCAAACCTACCAAGACATGGCTGTCTACCTAAACTGACAGACCAGGCAAGGAGAGCAATAATCAGAGAAGCAGCCAAGAGGCCCATGGTAACTCTGGAGGAGCTGCAGAGATCCACAGCTCAGGTGGGAGAATCTGTCCACAGGACAACTATTAGTCATGCACTCCACAAATCTGGTCTTTATGGAAGAGGAGCAAGAAGAAAGCCATTGTTTGAAAGAAAGCCATAAGAAGTCCCGTTTGCAGTTTGCGAGAAGCCATGAAGGTGCTCTGGTCAGATGAGACCAAAAATGTACTTTTTGGCCTAAAAGCAAAACGCTATGTGTGGCGGAAAACCACACTGCACATCACCCTGAACACACCATCCCCACTGTGAAACATGGTGGTGGCAACATCATGTTGTGGGAATGCTTTTCTTCAGCAGGGACAGGGAAGCTGGTCAGAGTTGATGGGAAGATGAATGGAGCCAAATACAGGGCAATCTTAGAAGAAAAGCTGTTAGAGTCTGCAAAAGACTTGAGAGGGGGTGGAAGTTCACCTTCTAGAAGGACAGCGACCCTAAACATTCAACCAGAACTACAATGGAATGTTTTATATCAAAGCATATTCATGTGTTAGAATGGCCCAGTCAAAGTCCAGACCTAAATCCACTTGAGAATCTGTGGCAAGACTTGAAAATCGCTGTTCACTGACGCTCTCCATTCAATCTGACAGAGCTTAAGCTATTTTGTAAAGAAGAATGGACAGAAATGTCACTCTCTAGATGTGCAAAGCTGGTAGAGACATCCCCAAAAAGACTTGCAGCTGTAATTCCAGTGAAAGGTGATTCTACAAAGTATTGACTCGGGGGCTGAATACAAATGCACGCCACACTTTTCACATATATATTTGTAAAAAAATTTGAAAATCTTTTTTTATTTTCCTTCCACTTCACAATTATGTGCCACTTTGTGTTGGTTTATCACATAAAATCACAATAAAATACATTTACATTTTTGGTTGTAACATGAAAAAATTTGGAAAATTCCAAGGGGTATGAATACTTTTTCAAGGCACTGTACATCTTACAAGTGCATAAAAATACTACATTTACATTTGCTTTTACAGGTGAAATGGGAGAAAAGGGAGAGAAGGGTGCCCCAGGGAGACCAGGCAGAGTCGGTCCACCAGGAGAGAAAGGTAAGTAGCCCATCTTCTCTTCTAAATACAGGACATTATAGTTTTGGACATTTGTAAAGCATAAAATAAACCTTTCACAAAAACATGAAGATGTTGCTGTCAGCAGAGTATGCTATAGACAGCTCTGTATATGACATCTGCCTGGAGGGTGGAAATTAACGAACACATTTTGGAGACGCCCCTCTCATTGGGGCTGTAAAATGATATAAAATATAACCATAACCGGTAAGGCTTGGTTCACACTGTTGTGGGCGGTCACTGGCGTGGAACAGCGTGGAAATCGCACCTACACCTTGAACCACCCACAGCCAAAACACACTACTCTTTTGCAGATGTGTAGGTCTACCATTCATTCTTAATGGCATCCCCACACATCTGAAAATGCAGTGCGTTTTCGGGTTCGGAAAATTGAATGGTGCAAAAGCACCATGCAATTTCCCTGCTGCTGCGTTTTTTAAACAGATGAAGGGACCTTCGTCCTGCGTTTCCCATAGGTACAGCAGCCCAGTCAAATGAATAGGCTGCTGTGCCCATGCAAATGCAAGCCGCAGCAAAGGCATAGGTGTGAATCTAGCAGTACCCATGTATTCATAACTTTTCTCCTCTAGTAAGGAGAAAAATATACAATATATCTTTTTTCTCCATTCAAGAGGAGAAAAAAAAACTGGGCGGGCTGAACAGTGACTATTCATTGTAATATTCAATCAGAGGCTATCCCAGCAATCGAGTAATTGGGAACCAGGGCTCGAACGGCTCCCGATTGTTAGTATGGGACTCTCGGTGAGATCCCGGTCTCTGTGCAGTGTTCTCTCAGCACAAACACAGCACAATGGATTGTTGGGTTTGTCCTTATATTACATAGTTATAGTAAATCTAAAGAAGATTGAATGGAGATTGTACAAACAAATGATATAGTGTAGCTTTAGATCTACCGACCACTATGCAGTGCCTGATTAGATACACATTGATTGGATAGATTAGGTGGGTCATCATATACCATATTTATCAGTGTAAAACATGCACCCCAATTTTAGGAGGGATGTTTAGGGAAAAAAACGTATGCCGCATACACACGACTGGTTTTCCCGTCGGAATAAACTCTGAAGGGTTTTCCGACAGAGTTCCGCTGAAACTGTCTTGCGTACACACGATCACACCAAAGTCCGATCGTCAAGAGCGCAGTGACGTACAGCACGTACCGCGGGACTAGAAAAAGGAAGTTCAATAGCCAGTAGCCAATAGCTGCCGTCTCGCACTTGCTTCAGAGCATGCGTTGTTTTTGGTCCATCGGAACAGCATACAGACGAGCGGTTTTCCCGATAGGAATTGGTTCCTTCGGAAATATTTAAAACATGTTCTATTTCTAGGTCCATCAGAGTTTTTGAAAAAAAAAAGTCAGATGAGGCATACAAACGATCGGAATATACTATGAAAAGATTCCGTCTGACTTTTTCTGTCAGACATTCCGCTCGTGTGTACGCAACATAACATTTAAGGTCACAGCTTATCAATGCACCCTGCTCAGTGCCCATCTGCAGCAATTAAATTGACCAACAATGCAGCCTGTTTAGTGCCCATCTGCAGACTCACCTTTCCCATCATTGCAGCCTCGCCAGTGTTGGATTATCCCTGCTGTCTCCGAGGGAAGAGGAGGAGTGAGCGCCGCTGAATTACACAGAGCCGTGATCTCCTGTGTACCCGGCGCTCCGTCACTCACAGCCACGTCTCCTGGCCCTGCTCATATGATAGACAGAACAGTGGCCCAATGCGGGGCCAGGAGGCGTGGCTTTGAGTGACGGAGCGCTAGGTACACAGGAGATCGCGGCTCTATGCAATTCAGCATGGCTCTCTCCTCTTACCTCGGAGACATCAGGGATCGGTGTATGACACGCACCCACGATTTCCCCCTGATTTTATATATACGGTAATAAATGCGGTAAAGTGTACAAATATTGTATGGTCAGAATGTAATGTGTATATAGTGATAAGACATGATTTTAAAAAGATTCTCGCCACGCTGCATTGCAAATGATATCTACCACAGGTCATCTGTTTCTGTACTACAGGGGGTCCCCGACTTACGAACTCGTTAGGGACTGCCCGCCTGTACGGAAGTCGGAAATGTTCGTAAGTCGGCCGCGCATGCGCAGACCGACAAATACAGAGATTTCCGGACATTCCCGATGTTCCGTCTAATGCCGCTCTGCGCATGCGCGGCAAATTACGGACATTTCCATCATTTTCCGAGGCTCCGTATGGCCACGCATGCGCAGAACGGCCGAAAGACGGCGAACAAGAAGGAAAAATGGCGGAGGGTCCCCACGGCGCCCCGTTCGTAAGTAGGGTGTTTTTTTCATAGGTCAGGCGTTCGTAAGTCGGGGACCCCCTGTATATGTAACACACCATATGTGTGACTATGCCATCTGAATATTTAAACAAAGGTAAAAAAAAAGGAGGGTTTGCCCCTTGTGGTTGTCTTCTTGCCCAACCATTGATGTTTTGCATACTTTGTTTTTGGTGACTCTATGCGCTTGGATAAATGTGTCTTTGAATTTTAAATGCATTTTACTGGTTTATTGTATGTAAAATGCTAAATAGAAAATGTGATGAAACTTAAAAAAATCTCTTGTAATCAGACGATAGGTTATAGCAGGAGAATATTTGAAAAAAATAATAAAAAATAGGGCCCAAATTGGGAATTCTGGATGTCATGGTCAAGCTTTGTAAATCGCCAGGTATCGTAATGGTCTTTTTTATAACATGAACCAATTACAGCCAGTAATGTTCTGTGCAAATGACAGATCTGTTTTAACAGTATTAATGTTTGTAAGCAGTCAGGGGAAAGATTTCTTACTTACAAACTGCAATTTTTAATACTCAAGCTCTCTTAATGTATGTTAACAAGTCAGAGGAAAATTCACGATCGGCCATAAACCCCAGCAAGGGGCCGGTCAGAGCAACCGATTCCAAGGAATAAAATAGAACTGACTTTATTGCTTTACCTTTTAGTGCATGGGCTCTGATAATAGTAACATAAAGTCTAGTGGAGAGGTTTTATTGAAGAACCCGCTTCCCCGTCGTGTGCTGTTTTTCTGACATCTATAAAACGTGACATTTCATACATCAAATTAACAAGAGAAGGCACTACTGCATCTGCTTAAGCATTATTTCTTTATAGTCTGCCATTCCGTCCAATGCTGGGGATGCTGGTGGAAGTAAGATTTGGGAAGGTTATATTTATTCCGGGCCATAGAAAACAAGATAAATACACAAAAATGACTGCCCAGGATGGATGCATCCCATCTGTTAGTTATTACAGTTTTTATTAATGTGTTATGCTTGTCACCACTAGAGGGGGCTGCAACCCACAAATAAGATTCTGATTTGGAAACCTTTACATTGCACAGACTAAAGTATTTTTATTAATTTCTTTTTTTTTATATTCATATAAAAATAATCTGCTTCATGTGAACAATCCCATCAATATGTATTAATTTTTTTTGTTTTTTAAATTGTGTTCTTTCAATGGTTAGTATTCTATATGTACCTAGGGAAGATATGCTCACTACATATGTAGCACTACTTCAAGGTTAGTAATGCTGCACAGAGTGGCATGTGATGTCAGGACGCTGGTTTACCAGACGCCATTTTGATTGTTTGATAGATGCACGTTTATTCTAATTACATGCAAGTGTGTTACTTGTACATTAAAGTGCTTTTTGTTTTTAAATACACTTACTGCACTATGGTAGCTTCTTCATTAATACTTTCATGAGGTGCTAAACCTGAATGATTTGATGAAGCTATCCCAGGATGTGCATGTTTTGTTATGGGATGTGGAATTCATGGTGATTATCCAAAGGCATGGCTAATTTCCTTTTTTCCATGGTCGTGAGGCTACTGCTGGATTGCAGAGGAAATTTGGTCCACATCTTAGTTGGGGATTTCCAGCACAAGGCTCAGTTCGCATCTATGCAGTTTACGATTGATGAGTTCTACGGTGCATTTTGAGTTTTTTGTACACGTGTTTTTCATGCGATTGGCAGGGATTTTTTGGTTTCCGACGGGCATTGTGATTGATGATGAATCTACACTGGGGGACATTGTTTTTTATTTTTTAATAAAGGATTTGTCAAAAACTTGTGAAGTGTCTATTTTTACATTTTTTTGGTGATTGGGTAGGGTATTATGTTCACATGGGGGGGGGGGAGGATATAGAGGCTTACAGATTCCAAATAAGCCTTCTGCCCACAGACCACTGGCCAGGGTTGTGGGGAAGAGGCCCTAGTCCCCATCAACATGGGGACAAGGTGCTTTAAGGGAGGGCAGAGCCCCCCTGCCCCAAAGCCCCCCATGTTGAGGGCACGTGGCCTGGTATGATTGGGGGGGGGGCGCTCACTTGTCCCCTCCCCTTCCTGACCTGCTGGGCTGTATGCTCGGATAAGGGTTTGGTATGGATTTTTTTTTTTTGGCGTGGTGTTCTCCTCAAAATCGATACCAGACAATTTTGGTATCAATTTTGGGGGGGACCACATGGGTTTTGTTTTGCTGATTTTTTTTTATTGCCTGCAATTGTCGTTTTTAAATTCAGCTCTCAGTGGGGAAGCCCATTGACAGCTGATGACAGCGGCCCGCTCCTTAACAACCAGATATACACAGTCTGTTATGGAGTAATGAAAAATGAAAAAAAAAAAAGGCATTTTAAAAATGCATAAAAAATGCAACACTTGCGTTTTTGGTGCGAGTCCATTGAAGTCTATTACACGCAAAATGCAATCTGCTGCAGGAAACAAAGTCACTGACCCTTTCCAAAAATGCAGCGACTGAAAAATGCATAGATGTGAACGTGTACCATAGCAAACCATGTTAAATGGACTGTTGTATGTTTCTGCAAACTGCAAAACGCACTAAAAAATACATAGCTATGAACCAGGCCTAAGGCTGGATTCACACCTATGCATTTTTAGTGCTTTTTGCATTTTTGCAGATTTGCACTACAGAATGTGTCCCATAGGAAACCATGTTAAATGGACTGCAGTGCAAATCTGCAAAATGCAAAAAGCACTAAAAATGCATAGGTGTGAATCCAGCCTAATAGCTATAACAGCTATAAGGTGTTTTTAGACCACTCTATAATTTGAGGGTAAGCAAATTACCCCGTCACTGTGGTGTGTGTATTTATCTATCACACTGAAAGCTGGTGCTAGGATTCCTAAATCTTAACTATCCAAATAATATGGACTTATCTGAACTTTGATGTTATCTGTTATTTTAGGCGCTGCACATATCTTCATAAGTGCTGCACAGTGGTTTTACCTTGCTGTTTTTCTCTTTGGTGGCCCATAGACCCTAGTTGACAATTGATTGCATAAATTTAACCACTTGCCTACCAGGCACGAACACCTCCTTCCTGACCAAGCCATTTTTCAGCTTTCAGCGCTGTCGCATTTTGAATGACAATTGCGCGGTCATGCAACGCTGTACCCAAATAAAATTTTTATCATTTTTTCCCCACAAATAGAGCTTTATTTTGGTGGTATTTGATCACCTCTGCGGTTTTTATTTCTTGCGCTATAAACAAAAGAAGAGGGACAAGTTTGAAAAAACATAATATTTTTTTTTTTTTATTATAATAAATATCCAATTTTTAAATTTTTTTTTTAACAAATTTTTTCCTCAGTTTAGGCCGATACGTATTCTTCTACATATTTTAAAAAAAAAAAAAATCGCAATAAGCGTATATTGATTGGTTTGCGCAAAAGTTATAGCGTCTACAAAATAGGGCATAGATTTATGACATTTTTATTATTATTTTTTTTTTACTAGTAATGGCGGCGATCTGCGATTTTTATCATGACTGCGACATTGCGGCGGACATATCGGACACTTTTGACACATTTTTGGGACCATTCACATTTATAAAGTGATCTGTGCTATAAAAATGCATTGATTACTGTATAAATGTGACTGGCAGGGAAGGGGTTAACACTAGGGGGCGCTGCAGGGGTTAATATGTTCCCTATCTTAGTGATTCTAACTGTGGGGGGAGGGGACTGACTGGGGGAGGGGACCGATCGGTGTCCCTATGTACAAGGGACACACCATCGGTCTCCTCTCCAGTGACAGGACGTGGATCTGTGTGTTTACATACACAGATCCACGTCCTGCTCAGTTACTGGGCACGCGCATCGGGTCCCCAGCGACGCGGCGGGCACGTGTGCGCGCCTCCCGCGGCGCGTGCCTGCCGTGGCGCGTGCGCGCCCCCCTAGTGGCCAAAATGGTAGCGCCGTCATATGACGGCGGCCCGCCACAAGGGCTGCACCGCTCCGCCGTCTTTTGACAGTGGGCGGTCAGCAAGAAGTTAAAGTGCATCTATGCCAACACTATGGACATTAAACTATATATACAGTTTTTTTCACAAGCTTTTTGTTTTTTCGAACGCTATTAGCAATTTTGCATTGAGGTACGGGTATAGAGAAGCAATGTAGTAGTTTCTGTTGCGCCTTTTGGAGATGTGAGTTTTGTGCAGATTGGAGGGGGGTGTTTCTTACTCTTCCAATTGTGTGTTTGTTGGGAATAATACAAAAAGTAGCTTGGGGGTATGTTATATTGAGTACACTATGCTGGAATGGGTAGAGGTTTTAGAATAGTAAGCAGCATGTTGCTGACCTTGTGGGAGTGGAGTATTTCTCATTATGAGAAGATATGTAGGGAAGAGAATCAAATTTCCATCTAGTCTGCAATTTAGCAAGGCCCTTCTGTTCATGCAGTGGGGGAAAAAACCTCAGGTCAGAGTTTTTCCCATGAATGTGCCAGGGATTGCTACATGTAAAGCTCTCTGAAGCACTAATGCCGCGTACACATGATCAGAAACTCTGCCAGCAAAAGACCGATGTGAGCTTTTGGTCGAAAAATGCGACCGTGTGTAGGCTCCATTGGACTTTTGCTGGCTGAATTTCGGCCAGCAAAAGATTGAGAGCGTGTTCTCAATTTTTCCGACGGAAAAAGTTTCTATCAGAAATTCCGATCGTCTGTGGCAATTCCGACGCTCAAAATTCCGACGCATGTTCGGAAACATTAAACTATATTTTTGCGGTTCGTCGTAGTGTTGTATGTCACCGCGTTCTTGACGGTTGGAATTTGGTGTGACCGTGTGTAGGCAACACAAGCTTGAGCGGAATTTCGTCGGAATAACCATCCAAGGCTTTTCCGACGAGAATTCCCATCCTGTGTATGCAGCATTAGACTCATGGCTTTACAAGTCCTTGCAATTACTGTGTCAAGTATCCCAAAATAAATCTAAAACTGAAAAATAGAACATAAAACCAGAGCATGGTGATTATTGCAGGCAAATACAAATATGCAGCTTATAGGAAGATCCGCCTCACACTGTCAATGTGAAGCAAATTCAAATTCAGCAGGGGCTTCACCCCTTCTCATAACCCTGCATGTCTGAGTTTGTGGCATCTTCACACAAACAGCACAGGCATGATCTTCCTACAGTTTCCCCCCTTTACTTGCAATATGTGTGGGTGTTGAGGACTTACACCAAAGAGTTTTTGGCCCAATGTTTTTTTCATGCCTGATTTCAAGCTTATGGAATATAAGTGTAATGTTTTCAAATTGTAATAAATTATGTGATCTTCAAAATTCAGTGTGTTCTGTTTTTTCATTGTACAGCCAACAGTTTATAGACCAAGAGCAGGTTTTCCATAAGCTTTTGGAGTGTGTCTGTGGAAATTTGTGCCTATTCAACTAAAAGAAAATTTGTGAGATCAGGAACTGGTGTTGGATGGCCTGGCTTGCATTCAACATTCCATTTCATCCCAAAGGCGTTCAGTAGGGTTGGGGTTGGGCTGTGTGCAGGCCACATGAGTTCCTCCTTATCCAAACTCATTAAACCATATCTTATGGGGCTGGCTTTGTGCACAGGGGCACAGTCATGCTGAAAAGAAAAGGAATGTTCCCCAAACTGTTGCTGAAATGTTGGAAACCCACAGTTATAAAAATCTATAATAAATATAGTCTGTAAATACTTCGAGTGTATATTTTACATATTTTATTGATATTTAATTAAGATAAAATATATTTATTATTACTCCTAATGATGTGGATGCCTAATCATCAATGCATTGGCAGTGCTGACCCTGGCCCAGTTGTGACAGCGGCACATGTGATTCCTTGGATCGTTTACTCTTCTACATAGAGAATTGATTACTGTACCTGTTTCCTGTGCTCCCTGGGGTGCCTCAGGCACTCATTATGGCCTTTCAACATTCAGAAATAGCTTAATAATTGCCTACAGTGCTTTAAATTAAGAACATTGCTTTTGATGTTTGGATGGTCTATGACCAGCCTTAATCATATTAATATGCAAAGCCAATGTTACTTAACAAGACTACAGGACCACTTGCAGGAATCTGACATTTATGGTTTTGTTTTGCAGGAATGGTGGGTGAAAAGGGAATGAAAGGAAGCATGGGTCGCCATGGTAAAATCGGCCCCATTGGTTCTAAAGGTATTTAATTCTGAGACCAGATTACACTATATGCCTGTTGGTATGGTAAGCTGAATTACAGTACATTTTTGTTCTTGGGTTTAGATACACATTAAAGATAGCTGGAACAAAACAAGCAGAGGACAAAGGTCTAATCAATAGTATTGCCTGTAAGGCTCCCTGCTGCTGATCTTTTCTCCATCACTAACTAATCATGCTTTTTTTGTGCACCGTCTCTCTGTTAGGAAGTGCCCAACTTTGTAGATGACCTGGTGGGGAAATCTTCGGGAATTCAATATTAGGCAAGATGCCATTTGTTAGAAATTCTATTGATGTTGTAAATCGCTGCGCAAACTGTTGGCGCAATATAAATCCTGTATAAAAATAATAATAATTTATATATTTTTTCTGAGACGCTATGTTAATCAAACAAAAAAGCCCCTTAAAAAAGAATAATGGCTATATCCACTTTCGACCTGCGGGCCCTTCCCTGGTTACCTCCATCTCAAAGACCCCCCCTGACTACTCCTCCTTACTTGACCCAACATCTTCTCTATTTATGTGATAGATTAATTATTCCATGTGGGCTGCCACAATAACTATGACACTTCTATCCTGACTGCACCATTTCACAGGCTCAACTTCATTTCCCTTCATCCTCTGTTTATAGCCACTGGTGGTTTACTCAATTCCAACTTACTACCTTTCTCCATAAATTTAGGAAAGAAACCCACCCAGTGCTCAATCTCACCCAACTGGAAGGCTTTCTCTCCCGTAATGTAATGCTTGACCACACTGTATCCCAGTTATGTAGAATTTTCAGAGGGGGGGCTTCTGGAGGGGATCTCCTGTTTCAATCAAAATTTCCTGGTACCTCCTTTTCTGAAGAGGATTAGAGGAAATGTTAAATTTTTACTCATAAACTGTCCATGTATTCATAATTCTAGGAAAATATTTTACAAGATTATGTCCCTATGGTACCGGACCCCAGTTGACCTTAACCGTATATACCCTGCCACCTCCAAAATTTGCTGGAGATGCCAGGAAACTGAAAGTTCCTACCTTCACATTTGGTGGGACCTCCACTTGCCCTTACCATTCTGGTAAAATATATTCCTTTGCTACAACTCCATGTGCATTTCTGATATCCAGCCTTCCCCAGCCATTGCCCCATTGTCAATGATCCCTGGATCCAGCTCCAAAATTAAAAAGGGCATCTTACAGCATTATTTACTAGTGGCTCGGTTGGCTATATCCCGACACTGGAAATCTACCTCCTCCCCTCACCTCTTGGAATGGGCCCAGATTTTAAACAGGATCATGGCAATGGAAACTTTGGTTGCGGATAATCGCCCCAATCTTGAAAAGATACGCACAACGTGGACATGCTGGCAGGTTTTTAGTGATTTTTCCACACTCTGATCCTTAGTGGCAAAATAATTGGTTCACTCCTCTTGAGGCTTCTTTGAGTGTTTATTTGGATTGTTTCGCCCCTTTCTAGTCACCCATCTCCTTCCTCCTACAAATCCCCCTGTAACACTTTTATCCTTTTTAAGTGATATGTTTCCAACAATTGGTTTTCTTCGTGGATTTCAAGCATCCCGCTTGCTACAGGGTCATTGTATATACATGGTGTTATTTCAATCTTAGATATCCTTTACAAATATGCGCTTCTTGTTATAGTATTGTAATCACATGTACAAGTGCTTTCTATATTAGTAATTTGAAAAGCTTCTTGAATAATCAGTTTTTGCCAAAAAAAGGAATGATAAAGCATTGCAATGCATTTTATTTTTTCAGGTGAGAAGGGAGATATTGGAGACATGGGTCCACCAGGTCCAAATGGAGATCCAGGTATACCTAAGATTTTCAGAATTAATACCATTAATGGTATTAAAGATATTCACTGACTTAATTGAATCTACTTGTATTTCCCGTGTGATAGTTTTTGTGCATTAAAAATCTGCCAGGCCCTAAAGTGAAAGCGGCTCTTACAGTCTTATGCCGCGTATACACGGTCGGAAATTCCGACCACAAAATCCGTCAGATTTTTTCAGATGGATTTTGTCCGACACTAGTGTTGCATACACACGGTCGGACAAAGTTGTCGGAAAATCCGATCATTCTGACCGTGGTGATGTTCGTTGCATACAACGTAACTACGTAGAGGCTATTAGCCAATAGCTTTGGTCTCGTAATTTGATCTGAGCATGCGTGGCACATTGTCCGTCGGAATTCTGTACACACGATCGGAAAAAGTCTGATAGGATTTTGTTGTCGGAAAATTTGAGAGCAGGATCTCAAATTTTTTCCGTCAGAAATTCCAACGGAAAAAGTCCAATGGAGCCCACACGGGCGGATTTTCCGACAACATGGTCCGATCGAACATTTTCCGTCGGAATTTCCGACCGCGTGTACAGGGCATTATTCTCATCTGTCCCCAAAATCTCTGGTATGTGGCCTTCTCAGGATCTTTTCCATCTTGCCAGTTCATGTTCACTGCAATCTTTATTTGGATCCTATTAAGATTCTGTGATCTAACAAAAGTCATCTGCAGTTGCATTCTATTGCCTGAATCTTACATTTTAGAAAAGGGGGCTAGCTTTTATCTTCGCCCAGTCTTGCAGGTTTAGCATCTTTGGCCATCTTGATTGCCTGTCCTGTGATGTCATTACTCCCATGCTTGCGCAAAGAAATTTCATCCAAGTACCATGGCATGCAGAGAAGATAGACTGAGCCATGCATGTCCGACTCAAAGTATATTTAGTAGAAAAGGGGATGGCAGGTAGATGAGGAACTTTGATGGTAGAAGAGACATACCAGCAAATTTATTTTCAAAAGCACAAATTTTCAGCTTTAATAACATACTAAATTAATAAATTCCAGGGACGAAACCTTTATTTACTTTAGGGTCAAATGCTGCCACCATATACATTTGGCCACATTGCACTTAATACCTTTGCCAAATCTATTGTGTTCTTTTAGCCTAGAAGACAGTTTTTTCAACAAAAACAAAACAAAACAAAAAACACTGAGAAGAAATTGCAGCAACAGAATCTGCAGCAACTATGCATAGTAACTAATCAGCTTCTAACCTCAGTTTCCTCAAATGTGCTTCAAAAAGGAAAGATAGGAAGATGATTGCTATGCACAGCTGCTCCAGATTCTGTATGTGCCAATTGATAAATTTCCCTCACTGCATTTTGTTAACTTTATGAGGTCAATACATGCAATAATAGTATTAATTCAGTTCTTTTATATTAATATTATATGATATATATAGTTTTCTCAACTTCTTTTTGTGAGATGTTAACCATGAGACTCAAAGGTGATTGTTGTAAGCTTCCCTAGTAGTGTTACTTTTATATGGTTTGTCTTAGTCCCATCATTGTAACTTTTGCAAGAAACATCGGTCTCCATATAAATGTGAAGAAAGTATTAAGAGAAATTATGTGAACATCAAAAAGAAATTCATATACTGAATACTGTTATTACACGTATAACCAAAAAACATCAATATTTTTCATGACAGTAGTCTTTTAATTGAGTCTTTCTACCTCAGAATCTAGGAGTATTGGTATTGGTTAGGAACACATCCCATGCACATGGTTTTGTTGGGACATGTTCAACCAGAATCTCAGCAAATTTTGGGTGTGCAGCCCATCTCAGATAGTTGGCACTTGGTATATGTAATGTATTTAATACAATTCCTATAAGGATAAGCCAAGAAATAGGAAAATATAGTGATACCTGCTCTTTTGACTTCATTTTGCAGGGATACCCTGTGAGTGTGGACAGCTGAGGAAAGCTGTTGGAGAGATGGACATCCAGGTCACACAGCTGACAACAGAGCTGAAGTTTGTAAAAAATGGTATGTATTGATTTACCCTTGCAGCTGTGCATCCATGTTGCTTATACAGTTGTGCTCATAAGTTTACATACCCTGGCAGAATTTATGATTTCTTGGGCATTTTGCAGAGAATATGAATGATAACACAAAAACTTTTCTTTCACTCATGATTAGTGTTTGGCTGAAGCCATTTGTTATCAATCAACTGTGTTTACTCTTTCTAAATCATAATGGCAACAGAAACTACCCAAAAGACCCTGATCAAAAGTTTACATACCCCAGTTCTTAATACCGTGTATTTCCCCCTTTAACATCAATGACAGCTTGAAGTCTTTTGTGGTATTTGTGGATGAGGCTCTTTATCTTCTCGGATGGTAAAGCTGCCCATTCCTCTTGGCAAAAAGCCCCCAGTTCCTGTAAATTCTTGGGCTGTCTTGCATGAACTGCACGTTTGAGATCTCCCCAGAGTGGATCAATGATCTTGAGGTCAGGAGACTGAGATGGCCACTCCGGAACCTTCACTTTATTCTGCTGTAGCAAATGACATGTCGACTTGTGTTGTGACCTCGTGTTTAGGATCATGTTTGTCATGTTGGAATGCCCAAGTACATTCCATGCACAGCTTCCTGGCTGATGAATGCAAATGTTCCTCCAGTTTTTTTTGATAACATTTAACCTTTCATCATAGGCCTTGTTGACTCCTCTCCAAATGTAGCGTTTATTGTTATGGCCAAAAAGCTACATTTTGGTCTCATAACTCCAAATGACTTTGTGCCAGAAGGTTTGAGGCTTGTCTCTGTGCTGTTTGGTGTATTGTAAGCAGGATACTTTGTGGCATTTTATATCCCTTTCCTGTTTTATACAGTTCAACTACCTTTTCACGCAGATCCTTTGACAATTCTTTTGCTTTCCCCATGACTCAGAATCCAGAAATGTCAGTGCAGCACTGGATGAAAGATACAAGGCTCTGTCAGGAGTCCAGAAACGCATTGACCTTTTATACATACTCACTAATTACAAGCAAACAGATCACAGGTGAGGGTGGTTACCTTTAATAGCCATCCAAACCCCTTTGTGTCAACTTGTGTGCATGTTATCAGGCCAAAATCACTGGGGCATGTAAACTTTTGATCAGGGTAATTTGGGTAGTTTCTGTTGCCATTGTGGTTTAAAAGTCAACACAGTTGATTGATAATAAATGGCTTTAGCCAAACACTAACGATGAGTGAAAGAAATGTTTTTGTGTTATCATTCATATTCTCTGAAAAATGGCCACAAAATCATAAATTCTGCCAGGGTATTTAAACTTATGATCACAACTGTATAGGCCTATTTAGCAAGACAAAGATCCACACGTTATGTAATATGGTACAAAAACGTGTGTCGACATGTCACCTTCATACTCATACATATATGGCTAAAAATATTTCCACACCCCTCCAAATTATTGAGTTCAGGTGTATCTAGTATCTAGTGAAGAATACTGCTAATGCCACAGCACACAAGGACAATTTAGCCAACTGTGTGCTTCCAACCTTGTAATAACAGGTTGGAGAAGGTTTTGGTTCCAGCATGACTGTTCTTCTGTGCACAATGCCGAGTCCAAAAAACATGGTTTGACAAACTGTGTGTGGAGAAACTAAAGTGGCCTTCAAACAGTCCTGACCTCGACTCCACTAAACACCTTTGGGATGAAATGGAACACTAATTGTGAGCCAGGTCTTGTCCATAATCAGTTCCTGACCTCACAAATACTTTCCCAACAAAATGGGCACATATTCCCACAGATCCATTCCAAAATATTGTAAAAACATTTCTAGAAGGATGGAGGCTGTTATGGTTGCAAAGGGAAATGGAAGGAGGGGGGGGGGGGTGGTCAACTCTATAAAAATATCCATATTTTTTGCAATAGGATGTCCAACAAGTGCAAATAGGTGCCAATGAAGTCTAAGTACAGTAACTCATAACAGCCAAACCATTGAGCATTTCATTGCTCAGCCAAAATGTTATCATTGGTTACAGCTAATGCACCATCATTACACTAGTCTGTGCTATTCCACATTTAAACAACTCTTCAGAAATAAATACATTGTATATTATTTTCATTAACAAGTGCTTAAAGCGGAGCTCCACCCAAAAGGGGGAAGCTCCGCTTGTCTGCCTCCTGGTTTTAAACTCAGCAAACTCAGCTGGAAGTTTGGGCCCCCTCCCTTTTCCACTGCAGCTGGCCCAATGAGAAATGCAGTGTGCTTCCTGCATGCGCAGTAGGGAACCAGCTGTGAAGCCACAAGGTTTTACTGCTAGTTTCCCAAAGTGGAGATGGCGGCGGCAGCACCTGATAGCCAGTTGAAAAATCAGCTTAATTTTTCTTCCGGAGCCTGGAGCTCCTCTTTAACCTCCTTATCGGTATTCCCGAGTCTGGCTCGGGTTCAGTTTTTTCTGCTAGGAGCGGTAACCACGAGCCAGATTCGGGCTTGCGTTGCAGGATACAGGGGGGAAGTTACTTACCTTTTCCCCTGGATCCTGCAATGTCTCCCCGCTGTGTGAGCGAGCCGTCCGCTCGCTCGATTCACACAGTGCCCGAGTGCCGCCGATCTCCGTTCCCTGCGACGTTCTGACGCACGGGAGCGGAGATCGGCGCCAAATTTAATAAAGTTTAAAAACACACAACACATACAGTACTGTAATCTTACAGATTACAGTACTGTATACAAAAAATACACATCCCATTTGTCCATAGTGGTCTGTCCAGTGCCCTGCATGTCATTTTATATAATAAAAAATACTTTTTTCTGCCTGGAAACTGGAGATTGTCCATAGCAACCAAAAAGTGTCCCTTTATGTCAAAAGTGGTTTTAGACCAGCTAGAAAACACCGATAAAAAATTAGAATCACAATTTATCATCAAACAATAAATTTAATGACAGCGACTATTCTGCAACTGAGCAAATTTCAGTGTTTTTGATTTGATTACATTATTGAATCATTTTTATATATATTTTTATTATATTATAATTTATGATTTTGTGTTTCAAACTTTATCATACCCGGGATGTCTACTAGACTCTGGTTCGGACAGATTTAAGTGAGTTATTCATAAGAATTGCATGCCTACAATATAAAAACGCCAAATTTTCATGCAAAATAATTGTACCGCTTTCAGCACTAAATTCCGGACAGAATCATACCGCCAGGGAGGTTAAGCAATTTAGTTCACTTTTTCTGAATTCTCTCTGGAGTTTTTTATTACATTTTTTACTGCTCATTATATAAGAACATAAAAATCTTATAGGGAACAGAAAAATTCCTGAAGTCAATTTAATATAAAATATATGAATATAATAAATATATCTGGCCATGCAACATGGTCTTTCAATTTAAAACCTTTCCTATCCCCAAAATATGGATTCAGAAGATGCAGGAACTCACTTAATTCTGTCAAATATTACTAATCTCTGTAATTTCAGTCAGTAGTTCTAGGATCTGCAGACAGTTTTATGTTTGCCCCTTATACAGTATATTCCTGAATCTGACTGCCAGTACTGCAGGTGTGTTGTACTTGTGGCTGATGGACCATAAAGTTGAATAATTTTCTAATAGTTAGTCACTTCTGCCATAAAATAAAACCTGTACTTAGAGATATTTGAGACTGCCAATGCTGACCTTTTTCTGAATTTACTACTTTTTTGAATGTCTCTGGTTTAATTACCCAATGATTTTATGGCCCAGAACAATGGTGCTACCACTGAAGTTAGACCAAAATTGGAAATGTTGATCTGTGTACTTATTCCGGATCAAGGACTGAGAATATTGAATCTACTGTATCAGCATGCCAACCTGGTAACTACAATTTGTACAGAGGGAGGTTAAAAAGGCAGCCTCCGTGTTTCCCTTATTACAGGTTCCCTTTAACTTCCCATTCCTGACACTTTGGGGAAACTAAGCATATCCTTTAGGGGCTCATTCACACGTCTCCAGTCTAGTGAGAACTCATGTGTTATCAGAACACATGTTACTGAATGCTACATAAAGAGTGGGTATAAACAGTGCAATGCTTAAACATAAATCATACAAATGTAAATTAATATGAATCATAAAGTGAAAAAATTATACATGTATATAAGAGAACTCATAGATAGTTAATGTTTCAGAATTGAGTCTATATATTCGGGATTCAGATAATAATGATCAATCACCCGAGTGGAAAAAAATCATTGTTGTGAAAGCTTTCTGCCATCAAATAAAGTGTAAGGAGGCAAACTGGAACAATCAGACCCTATTTAGCATATACCAAATGGGTCAAATGGGCTTTGGTTTCACAACACCTGATTATGGAATCTTCACTGGAGTCAAAGGACCTTTTGATATTGGAAAATACAGACAGCCACCATAGCCAATGGAATGGTATGCAAATTTTTAGGACCTTTCAGAGTGTGGAGTCCTCTCATCACTACTCCGTTAGGACATAAATCCAAGGAGAAAGGATAGAAGACTCGACATAGTGTAAACCGTAAATAAAATTTATTTTTTATTGCCAGATCGGGCCAAGATTATTTACAGAGGTGCCCCAGCGTTACAAAGTAAAATTGCCCCTAATATTATCAACCCTTCAGTTAAGCCCACATTTTTTCCATAAACTTGTAGGTTATTACCTGTGTAAAAAATGCATTGTTTGCTTACACAATACAATTTAAATCTGTTTATGATATTAAGCATTTTTTCACTTGATAAAGTGAAAAAATTATACATGTATATAAGAGTACTCATAGACAGTTCATGTTTCAAAATTGAGTCCATATATTCGTGATTCAGATAATAATGATCAATCACCCAAGTGGAAAAAAATAATCGTTGGCTTTGTGCCACCAATAAAGTGTAAGGAGGTTTTCCGGAACAATCGGACCCTATTTAGCATATACCAAATGGGTTAAATGGGCTTTGGTGTCACAACACCTGAATATGGAATCTTTACTGGAGTCATCGCCAACGGACCTTATGATATTGGAAAATACCATAGCCAATGGAATGGTATGCAAATTTGTAGGAGTTTTCAGAGTGTGGAGTCCTCTCATCAATAGCACGTTAGGACATAAATCCAAGGAGAAAGGATAGAAGACTTGACATAGTGTAAAACCATAAATAAAATGTATTTTAAAAAAAAGGTAAATCACTCACATTTCAGTAAAACATCAAATGCATGAAAAGTGAAGTTGTAATGGCATGGACAGGACAGTAGATCCAACACGTTTCATCTCAATCAGACATCATCTGGGGTGTCCAAATGTCTCTGCCACCCAAAATTTGTAAACTCATGTAACCCCTAAGAACAGGTGACCATGCTGTCTGATGCAGCCTCTAATCATCCTAACGTTTACAGGGTCATCAGCAAAATAGCGCCGGAGCATGTAAATCAAGCCTCAGTCTGAAAGTGAGGTGTGCAAGTCAAGCCTCGAAATGAAAACGAGGCGAGAAACCGGAAATTACAACAACGCGGAAGCGGGTCAAGCCTCGTTTGAAAACCAAGGCATAGACTGGCCCATGTCACGTCAAAAGCGGCTCATTGAACATCTCTCTAGCTCCCATGTGGAGAGACAGGATAATGCAACTGTCAGTACCAAACAGGTCAAGCCTGGTCCGGAAATCAAAACAGAAACCAAGTCAGGATGGCGCCTTTGCTGCAAAACAAGCCTCCACATAGAAACAAAGATGAACAACATTTAATACAGATACAGTGTTAATAAGTTGAGAAAAGGCTTAAAACAATAATACAAACTTAATATCTTATGTAAATTTGTATAAAAACTCATATACAAATATTGAAAAACCTGATCATGTGTATTAACTTAAAATAATAATATTAATATTTTCGTTTTACGCTTGATTGATAAAAGCGTTAAAGTCCCACTCTACGTTCATCCCGAACGGGAGTAAGAATGTAATTGATAGATCCAGAATGTCTCGAAACACCTGTAGTATGTGCTCCTCCACGCCAAGGTGGTATGTAATGGTCAATAATCAAAAATTGTGTACCACTGGGATCCCGGTTGTGGTATTTACGATAATGCTTAGGAACACTATGATTAGTTAATCCCTTTTTGATATTGGCTATATGCCCATTAACTCGTACAGAGAATGAATGGATGGTTCTGCCCACATATTGTTTGCCGCATGGACAAATAATTAGATATACAATATGTCTAGTGGCACAAGTGAAAAAATGCTTAATATCATAAACATGATTAGTGGCTGTAGATTTAAATTGTATTATTTTCTTTTCATCACATGTATTGTGTAAACAAACAATGTATTTTTTACACAGGTAATAACCTACAAGTTTATGGAAAAAACTGTGGGCTTAACTGGAGGGTTGATAATATTAGGGGCAATTTTACTTTGTAACGCTGGGGCACCTCTGTAAATAATCTTGGCCCGATCTGGCAATAAAAAATAAATTTTATTTATGGTTTTACACTATGTTGAGTCTTCTAGCCTTTCTCCTTGGATTTATGTCCTAACAGAGTATTGATGAGAGGACTCCACACTCTGAAAGGTCCTACAAATTTGCATACCATTCCATTGGCTATGGTAGCTGTCGGTATTTTCCAATATCAAAAGGTCCATTGACTCCAGTGAAGATTCCATAATCAGGCGTTGTGACACCAAAGACCATTTGACCCATTTGATATATGCTAAATAGGGTCCGATTGTTCCAGTATGCCTCCTAACACTTTATTTGATGACAGAAAGCTTTCACAATGATGATTTTTTTCCACTCGGGTGATTGATCATTATTATCTGAATCACGAATATATGGACTCAATTCTGAAACATTAACTATCTATGAGTTCTCTTATATACATGTATCATTTTTTCACTTTATGATTCATATTAATTCTAAATTTGTATGATTTATGTTTAAGCGCTGCACTTTTTTTTTGCACAAGTTGTCTCTTGTAGTGCTGGCTGATTTGTACTTGTTATTATTTATACTTTTAAACACTAAGCGCGGTTTAACACTATATCACTGCATGCTACATGCCATGTTTCAATAGCACCCCAAAGCACCATCCTAATGCATCTTTGACGCACATGCACTGCAGCACACCACAATACATGGTAATGCACTACTGTGTATTGTGCTGCGCTGCATCGCAAAAAATTGTGCACATCCAATTTTTGGTCAACTTCTGTGCATTGACAGCCATTCAAAGAAATGGGCTGCGTTAAAGCAACGCCTGTTAATGCACAATTTTTAATGAAACACATCAAGACATATTATGAGCTTCTAGCATTTCCAGGCAGATGTCACTGACCGACTCCTAATGCCCCGTACACACGGTCAGATTTTCCGACGGAAAATGTCCTATCGGACAATGTTGTCGGAAATTCTGACCGTGTGTAGGCTCCATCGGACTTTCTCCGTCGGAAAATTTTCCGACGGACAAAGTTTTATCTCCTGCTCTCAAATTTTCCGACAACAAAGTCCTATCGGACTTTTTCCGATCGTGTGTAGCGAATTCCGACGGACAAAGTGCCACGCATGCTCAGATCACATTACAAGACCAAAGCTATTGGCTACTAGCCTCTACTACAAACGTCACCAAACGTCACCACGTTCAGAATGATCGGATTTTCTGACAACTTTGTCCGACCGTGTGTATGCAACACCAGTGTCAGACAAAATCCGTCGGAAAAAATCTGATGGATTTTGTGGTCGGATTTTCCGACCGTGTGTACGGGGCATAAGAGTGCAGGTAGTGCTGGACTTTTTTAATATTTATTTGCAAACTGAGCATCATAACTTAAATCCCCTATTATATCTTTATTTGTAAAATGAGGTTTGATATTAATAATTATACAAAAACCTGTAATCTTCCAAAAACAGGAAAATAGAAATGTGTCATGCATGTTTGTGGTTTTGTCTCTGCCTGAGTTTTTAAATGCACATTAAGATTGTTATAGAAATATAAGTGCTCACTTTTCAGCACTGCCCTCCCCCGCAGTTGTTGCTGGAGTGCGCGAGACAGACACTAAGATCTACTTCTTGGTAAAAGAGGAGAAGAAATACATAGAGGCCCAAGCCTACTGCCAAGGAAGAGGCGGCACACTCAGCATGCCCAAGGATGAGGCAACCAACAGTCTGATGGCTTCTTACATTAACCAAGCTGGCCTCAGCAGGATTTTTATTGGCATCAACGACCTGGATAGGGAGGGTCACTTTGTGTATTCTGACCGGTCTCCATTGCAGACCTTCAACAAATGGAGGCAAGGGGAGCCGAATAACGCCTACGATGAGGAGGACTGTGCTGAGATGGTCTCTTCAGGAGGGTGGAATGATGTTTCTTGTCTTATTACTATGTATTTTATTTGTGAGTTTGACAAAGAAAATGTATAATTGTGTTTCTATACAAGTAAATGACATATGAAAGCACATACTTCAGCTATTTGCCATTGAAACTTTAACATGAGTGTGTGGCTATGCAGTTTTACATTGATATATACTGTCTGATGTTTTTGCCAGTAAGATAGCATACCATTCCCTGCAGCCTACATGGCTATGGCTGTCGTCATGGGCAGCTTTAAGGGAGAAGCATCTAGTCCTACATTTTCAACAAATATACTGATGCCAGCCATTTTATGAGCCCAGAAATGTGGTCATATGGGATATCTTTTCTTCTTGGTAGCTGTACCATACACCAGACTCTGCACAGAAAATCAGTAACTACACCAAGTGACACCCAGGCAAACCCTATTTCTGGTAAGGTCATGCCCCCTCCGTTGCAGTAACTTGTCTAATCATCTGTCAGGTGGGCCAACACATGTTAAAAGACTGAGATCTTAGTTGAGGCAATATCACATAATGGTGGAACACTTAGAAAAAAGATGTCCTAGTTGTATTTATAAGGTTTTGGAACTATATCTGTGTTATAGTGTGATAGTCGATGGGTCAGTTGCTGTTTTTTCTAATCACGTTTTTGAAAAAAAAAGTTATAGGTATCTGTTCTTGCTACGGAGACAATGCATTCACCACATTACCATCTTCCCAGGAAAACTTGTATCTACAATTTTAAATACACAAGTAAAGGGTTATTGAACAGACTATAAATGCAATTGGCTAAACTATAGACCATTAATTATTTGTTATAACGATTGTTATTTTTTGCAAGGTTACTGTTATTTTTGGCCCAAATTGTTGAAAATAATGATTGCTATCGCAAATAATGATCAATACGGCTTAGCAAATTGACTCAGTTATGTTCTTATTCTTAATATATTCTGCAAATTACTTCGGGAAGGGTAGGATGTTAATTTTGATTGGAGAAGGAAATTAGGGATACTGTAATTTGTGGAATAAAGATGACTGCTACCTTCTCCATCTTTTCTAAGACTGGAGATCATTCTAATGACAGTCAAATGCAAACCATGACAAATGCATAGCAATTTACTGACTCCCTATTTCCTAGACAACTACAAGGCAACCAGGTCCACATCTATTACTTATATCCATCTCTTCTAATCAGTTTACCGTGGACAGCCACACAGCATCTTTTGTGGTGATCAAATCATTAAAGGCATGTAAAGCAAACCCAA
>CM053028.1:466063125-466087429 GCA_028564925.1 Lithobates sylvaticus
ACGTCCTGCAGGAGGAATACATTAAGGTAAGTCTTCTCTTTTCAAATTACCTATGTCTTGTATGTTTGCTAATGTAGTGCATCAATGTCATCATTAGCTAATTACCATGATAGGACTATTCTATGAATGTCCCCTATTCCTGTATTTTTTATTATTTTTGTTTTTTGTATAGTATTTTATGGTTGACTTATCGAAATTGCTTTAAGAATGTATTATTTAGTGGGTCACATGCATATTTCCTTGCACCAACCTCCCCAGCATGGAATCTTGGCCCCCTAAACACCCCTAGCCTAGTCACTTTCTTTGGATTGTCTCTTCATCACAGAAAGCTGGCTAACACCTGACTGCAACACCATCCTAACCGAATTGGTCCCTGAAAAATACAGGATCCTAACGGAGCATAGAATAGGAAAAAAAGGAGGAGGCCTAGCAGTGATCTTCAAATCTCACCTTACGCTCGGCAAACCCACGCTACAGAACCCAGTGCCTTTTATGGAGACACTTTCTTTACAGCTGCAAACAACACCCCAAGACAGCATTCATATACTGCTATGCTACAGACCACCAGGACCAAAGACAAATCTCCTGATACCCTTCACCGAATTTATTTCAATGCACACCCTGAAAACCAAAAATGTCATGGTACTCGGAGATTTCAATCTCTGGGCAAACAACACCGAAGACCCCATCGCCTCTGCCTGCATAAACCAACTGGAAGAACTAGGTCTTCAACAACTGATAAATGCTCCAACGCATGGTTCAGGACACACTCTGGACCTCATCTTCAAACAAAATATCATCATCAACATACTCAACAACTCGCCGCTACCATGGACTGACCATCACGCCATCAAATTCGAAATCACCACCAACAACACCTTCCAGAAATCGAAGCACTCAACAACGACATACTGGACCAGATCTCAGAAGAAGCTACACTCGGAACTCTTCAAAACTACACTATCCAACAAAATAACAACTTTAAATTTAAACCACTCGACGGAAAAAACACTCAACTCCTTAAACAAAGCGTTACTACAAACAGCAGACGCAATCGCTCCGAAACGCAGAACACTCATCCGCAATAAAAACTCTGGATGGTTTAATGGAACTCTTACTCTACTGAAGCAGGAACGCAGAAGAGCTGAAAGAGCCTGGAGAAGAAACTGTTCTAAAGAAAACTACACAAACTACAATACTCTCACAATGAAATATCACAAAGCTATCTTCAAAGCAAAAAAAGAACACTTCTCAAACACCATCACAAAAGCCCTAAACCGCCCTCGTGAACTATTCAAACTAGTCGCCCAGACTATGAACCCTACCTGCCTAGAGCCCCCTACCAACGAAACTCAAGAATTTTGCAATGAGTTATCGGATTTTTTTATCGACAAAATCGACAGCATTCGGGAAAATATCCAACAGAAAAATACAATCAACTGCATCCAAAAAGAGGAAGCCGATTCAAACATCGCACAACCACCAAATTTTTCGCTGACCCCGAACGCCATAGAGACCACAAGAAACATGATCAGAAGCCTCCGGGACAGCACTTCACCCAACGATATCATCCCCACAAAACTTCTGAAAGAATGCTCTGACATCTTGGCACCTACTATAACACTACTCATAAATCAGTCATTCAAAGAAGGAATTGTTCCGAACTCCCTCAAGCAAGGCATAGTCAAACCCCTCCTAAAGAAACCCAACTTGGATCCAAGAAACCCCAACCACCGAAGACCGATAACTAGCTTGAACACCATCTCCAAGATTATGGAGAAAGTAGTGGTACAACAGCTACAACTCCATCTGGACACACACAATCTCCTGGACCCTCTGCAATCAGGCTTCCGCCCGGGCCATGGCACAGAAACAGCTCTCCTCAAAATATGGGATGATGCCTTGGAAGCAGCAGATGATGGAGAATCATGTCTCCTGGTACTCCTGGACCTTAGTGCAGCATTTGACACACTGGATCACAACACTTTACTCACCCGCCTCAAAGAAGTAGCAGGAGTCACAGTTTCAGACTTACCATGGTTCACTTCCTTCTTAGGAAATCGGTCACAGACAGTGAAACTTGGAGCCTTCACATCTGAATCCCGTGCAGTCTCCTATGGAGTCCCTCAAGGATCACCTTTGTCACCTGTGCTCTTCAACATTTACATCCGTCCACTCCTAAAAATCATCAGCAAATCTGATCTATGCTTCCACTCATACGCAGATGATACTCAACTCTACCTTCGGATCCCCGGACAAAAAGACCAATATCAGGAATTAGAAAAATGCCTCGCATCAATAGACGACTGGATGTCCACAAACTCCCTCAAACTTAACGGAACCAAAACAGAACTCCTTCTCCTAAATGCAAACCGGAAAACTAAATCTACGACACCATGGACTCCGCCCACCATCCTTGGACAGACCATCCCCCTAAGCATAAAATCCAAAAGTCTCGGTGTCATCTTCGATTCAGAAATGTCAATGAATGCACAAATAGGATCAGTAGTCAGCGGATCCTACCACCTTCTACGCCTGCTACGTAGACTCATCCCCTTCATTCCAGAAAAGGACAAAGCCGTAGTGGTAGGAACAATCATCAACTCTCGACTCGACTACGCAAACTCCCTCTACATAGGACTACCTAAATTCCAGATTGCACGACTACAAGTCGTTCAAAACACGGCAGCAAGACTAGTCACAGGAAAAAAACCATGGGAATCCATCTCCCCATCCCTGAGGACCCTCCATTGGCTAACCGTAAAGAATCGGATCACATTCAAGACCCTCTGCTTGACCCACAAATGCACACAAGGAGATGCTCCTCAATACTTATGCGAAAAAATACAACACTACACCCCCAATCGCAACCTCCGATCTAACGACCAAAACCTCCTCCTTGTCCCCAAATCCCGGTACAAGTCAAGGGGAGAACGAAGATTTGCAGTCCAAGGACCACGGCTATGGAACGCTCTACCTACGAACATCCGCTTGGAAAAAGACCATCGGGCCTTCAGGAAAAAACTCAAGACCTACCTCTTCTAAGAAGGAATCAACGCAGGTCGGATCAAGCGCCTCGAGGCGATTCAGTTCGCAGTTGCAGCGCTATACAAATCATTCATTCATTCATTGGTTAAAAATGTATCTTACCAGCTCCATTGTACTGCTTTACTCACCCCCCCTTTCACCCCCCCTTGCCCCTCACCCCTTTCACCCCCCTTGCCCCTCATTTTTAAATTGATTGCATGTGGTTTTGGTCAGCTTGTAATTAACCCCCCCCCCCCACACACACACCCTGTTTAATTAATTGCATGTGGTTTTGGTCAGCTTCTAATTACCCCCCCCCCACACACACACACACCCTGTTTAATTAATTGCATGTGGTTTTGGTCAGCTTGTAATTAACCCCCCCCCCCCACTCACACCCTGTTTAATTAATTGCATGTGGTTTTGGTCAGCTTGTAATTAACCCCCCCCCACACACACACACACCCTGTTTAATTAATTGCATGTGGTTTTGGTCAGCTTCTAATTAACCCCCCCCCCCACACACACACACCCTGTTTAATTAATTGCATGTGGTTTTGGTCAGCTTGTAATTAACCCCCCCCCCACTCACACCCTGTTTAATTAATTGCATGTGGTTTTGGTCAGCTTGTAATTAACCCCCCCCCCCCACTCACACCCTGTTTAATTAATTGCATGTGGTTTTGGTCAGCTTGTAATTAACCCCCCCCCCCCACACACACACCCTGTTTAATTAATTGCATGTGGTTTTGGTCAGCTTCTAATTAACCCCCCCCCCCCACACACACACACACCCTGTTTAATTAATTGCATGTGGTTTTGGTCAGCTTGTAATTAACCCCCCCCCCCCACTCACACCCTGTTTAATTAATTGCATGTGGTTTTGGTCAGCTTGTAATTAACCCCCCCCCCCCACTCACACCCTGTTTAATTAATTGCATGTGGTTTTGGTCAGCTTGTAATTAACCCCCCCCCCCACTCACACCCTGTTTAATTAATTGCATGTGGTTTTGGTCAGCTTGTAATTAACCCCCCCCCCCCACACACACACACCCTGTTTAATTAATTGCATGTGGTTTTGGTCAGCTTCTAATTAACCCCCCCCCCCACACACACACACACCCTGTTTAATTAATTGCATGTGGTTTTGGTCAGCTTGTAATTAACCCCCCCCCACTCACACCCTGTTTAATTAATTGCATGTGGTTTTGGTCAGCTTGTAATTAACCCCCCCCCCCCCACTCACACCCTGTTTAATTAATTGCATGTGGTTTTGGTCAGCTTGTAATTAACCCCCCCCCCACACACACACACCCTGTTTAATTAATTTCATGTGGTTTTGGTCAGCTTGTAATTAACCCCCCCCCCCACACACACACACCCTGTTTAATTAATTGCATGTGGTTTTGGTCAGCTTGTAATTAACCCCCCCCCCCACTCACACCCTGTTTAATTAATTGCATGTGGTTTTGGTCAGCTTGTAATTAACCCCCCCCCCCCCCACACACACACACCCTGTTTAATTAATTGCATGTGGTTTTGGTCAGCTTGTAATTAACCCCCCCACACACACACACCCTGTTTAATTAATTGCATGTGGTTTTGGTCAGCTTGTAATTAACCCCCCCCCCCCCACACACACCCTGTTTAATTAATTGCATGTGGTTTTGGTCAGCTTCTAATTAACCCCCCCCCCCCCCACACACACACACACACCCTGTTTAATTAATTGCATGTGGTTTTGGTCAGCTTCTAATTACCCCCCCCCCACACACACACACACCCTGTTTAATTAATTGCATGTGGTTTTGGTCAGCTTCTAATTAACCCCCCCCCCACACACACACACACCCTGTTTAATTGATTGCATGTGTATTGTGTGACCTTACAATTAATTACTCCCCACCCACATCCCCATTATTATCTTCTCTGGGCCATCAGAGGGGTCATCAATCAGAGATTTGTCCCTTATCCTTAATCTTTTGGCTTTATTTCAAGGACTAACAAAATAAATACATATGTTGTTACAAATTGTTTGTTAATTTGTTGGATTTAGTTTGGTGTTTTGCCTGGTTTTTAATTAGAATTGTATCTTTCTGTTTGACTTCACAGTGTCCTTCCACGCCACAGGAATGGCAGACTGTGGCTTCCCAGTTTGCTGCCTGTTGGGACTTTCCCAACTGCGGAGGGGCGATTGACGGGAAACATGTTCGAATTGTGCCCCCACCCCATTCGGGGTCTTACTATTGGAATTATAAGGGGTTCCATAGTATAGTGTTAATGGCGGTGGTGTCGGCACAATATGACTTTCTTTATGTGGATGTGGGGAAAAACGGCCGGATGTCGGATGGAGGAGTCTTCAACCAGACGGAGTTCGGCCATCGTCTCCAGACTGGTGGCCTGGAGCTGCCACCAGATGAAGAGAATGTGGAGGGACTCGCCTTTGTTTTCATAGCCGACGAGGCGTTCGGTCTGGGTGACCACCTGATGAGGCCATTTCCCCAAAGATCCCTCACCCCTGAGAGGAGGATTTTTAATTTTAGGTTGGCCAGAGCAAGAAGGGTTGTGGAAAATGCCTTTGGAATTATGGCCAACCGTTTCAGATTGCTGTTAACATCAATACATCTGGCTGAGTACAAACTCAATACTATTATTCTTGCATGCTGTGTAATGCACAATTATCTACGGAAACATTCTGGAAGCTACACATTACCTATAGGGCCTGAGGCCGGAGTGGAAGGCGAGATGACAGGGCTGGATAATCGCCGTCTTGGTTTGGCCCCACAATCAGCACAGCAAGTGCGGGACCGATATTTAAATTATTTTAATGGTAGGGGGGCCATTGCAATGGCAGCAGACCCTTAAAACATCATTTTTTTGGAAAGAATAAATACAGTTATTTATGTTTGAAAGATTGTTTTTTTCGTATTGTTTTGCTTTTAATGTTGCCTGTTTTATATGTTGTCCTAGTGCACTTATTAATAGTGGCAAACTTGGTTTGCGTTTAGTAAATAAGCCCCTTTGTCAATGAACCACAACATGTTTTGGTCAAACTGGTAGTATTTAAAAAGAAGAAGCCACACATTGTTTAATTTGTGCAAACATTTTTTTTTTTTATTATAGTTCACATCCAAACCTTTATTTTTTTTTTGGTTTTTTTTGTTGATTTCCTCTCTTTTTTTTTAGTCATTTTTGTTAATATTTTTTTTTGTTTTTTTTAACAACAGATTTTTTTTTTTTTTTTTTTTTTAATATTTTTTTTGGTATTTTTCTCACAACATTTTTTTTTTTTTTTTAGTTTTTTTTTTAAACAAACATAAAAACATGGTTTAAAATCGTAAAAATTTTTTGGTTAGCATTCTAAAATATTTACACAATGTAAAAGTAGGGAACTTACAAAGTTCAACAGGTAACCCATGTACAGTAGAAGCCAAATTTAGAATATGCACACAAATTTAACCTGAAAATGGGTAATGTCAACCTGTTGCTATGTTCCATCATGGGGAATCAATGGACGTGTTTTGTGTGTGAAACCCCTTCCCTCTCACCTACTAGCATTAGGGGTTGCAAACACAAAATGCGTCCATTGAGATCCCCTGATGGCACATAGCACATGTTGACACACCATGTGCATATAAAAAATTTGGCCTCTAAAATTTTTAAAAAATAGCGGATCAAAAGGGGAATGAAGGACATGATTGATGTTAGGAAATGGAAAAGGGGTCTTTAGATTCTCCCCAAAACATCAATCATGTCCTTCATTCCCTGCTGCATGGTGGCCATCTCCTTCTGCATGTTTTCCAGCTGCAGATTCCAGGCCATGATCTGGCCAATAAGCCTGTGGGCACTGTCTGTGGAAAATGGCTCCGCAGCTTGTCCTTCCACAACCAGATCAGCATCACCTAAAAGTTGGGTAGATAAAACACAAGAAAAAAAGTGTCAAAAACATGCAGACCTTAATTTAGTAGCTCAATCTGTGTTCTCAGACACTCACTTGGTGGGGTGCAGATTTGCTCCACTTCAAGCACCTCTTCCTCCACATCCACGCGTGGGCTTGGGCTAACTGCCCAATTAGTCTGGTGAGGCCGGGAGGTCCTGGGATGTTCTGAGTGACGTCTGAGTTTTTTGCCCCCTATGGTAATGGAACACAAAGGTACACTTTTAATCACACTGATATTTGAGTGCCGAAATATGATTATTAAACATTGTTTAAAAGTGTTGTCCAATTATTAGCAGTTTGTTAGAAGATCCTACTTGAATACAGAATTGAAATCTCTATCTAATGAAACTCCAATACTTAAACCGCCCTTCAACCCTAAAGTTGAACTTCCGCTCATTGTATCCCTGCACCCCTGTGGTGTCTTATTTGGAACCTTTTAGGGGGGAGGGGTTGCAGATACCTGTGTAAGGCAGGTATTTGCACACACATCCGGCCATAGACTCCCACAGAAGTATACGCCACATCCCGTCCCACCGTGCTGTCTGCTGGGACACACAGGGGTCCCAGAGCTAGCGCGGACCAGTCCTATTGCATTGCGCAACTGGCGCATGCCCAATAGTGACCCGGGAAGTGAAGCCGCAAAGATTAATTTCATGATTACAATATCAAAGATTGTAGCTGCAGCATCCAAGGGACAGGTGAGTGTACTTCTTAGAAAAGTCATCACCTACAGTATTTGTAGATGCTGAGCATTTTTTTTTAATTTGGAGCTTGACACCCTGCTTAACAGATTTATCCCCCCCCCCCCAAAACATCTTCTGGAGTCCCTGTGTAAGTTACCCATAAAACCCTTACTACAGCAGTAATAGTATAGATAGTGACAATAATAAACAACCTTACAACTCCAACAACCCAAAGCCAGGTAAACTGAATCAACTTTATCAAGACAAACGAACTTTCATCAAGTCTTCGCAAGTTTCACGTACGAATGCTAATAACATCTGCGCAAGTTTCACGTACGAATGCTAATAACATCTGCGCAAGTTTCACGTATGAATGCTAATAACGTCTGCGCAAGTTTCACGTACGAATGCTAATAACATCTGCGCAAGTTTCACGTACGAATGCTAATAACGTCTGCGCAAGTTTCACGTACGAATGCTAATAACGTCTGCGCAAGTTTCACGTACGAATGCTAATAACGTCTGCGCAAGTTTCACGTACGAATGCTAATAACATCTGCGCAAGTTTCACGTACGAATGCTAATAACGTCTGCGCAAGTTTCACGTACGAATGCTAATAACATCTGCGCAAGTTTCACGTACGAATGCTAATAACGTCTGCGCAAGTTTCACGTACGAATGCTAATAACATCTGCGCAAGTTTCACGTACGAATGCTAATAACGTCTGCGCAAGTTTCACGTACGAATGCTAATAACGTCTGCGCAAGTTTCACGTACGAATGCTAATAACATCTGCGCAAGTTTCACGTACGAGTGCTAATAACGTCTGCGCAAGTTTCACGTACGAATGCTAATAACATCTGCGCAAGATTAGACATATCAAGTATAACCATAGTAGCGCACGTGCTTGACTTACTTTTTTTGATGGCTTTTCGAATTCTCCTGTACTGATCGTGCTCCCTGGATTTGATGTCGGACCATCGCTTGCGCAGTTGATCCTTGCCCCTTCGTACGCCGAACTTATGCTCCAGGGTGCTGACGACTGTAGTGAGAATCTTGTCCTTGCGCAAGTTGGGTCGAGGGTACGGGCCATTTTCCCCGTCGTAATCTTCCCTTTGGAGGATGTCCACCATCTCCACCATCTCTTCAAAGGCCATATTGGTGGCCTTATATCTGCTGCTGGATGCAGATGTGTGGGCTTCTGGGCTTTCCTCCGCGCTACTGGCTGAGAATGTGTCCGCCATCTTCATGTATTTATTCACCCACAATGCAACGAGGGGAAGCGGGGCGGGGAATACTCGTCAGGAGGAACGTCATGGGCGGGCGACGCGGAGGACGCAGGCGGACTTCGACGTGTGCGCAGTGTATATAAGGCTGTTTGAGGGCACCCACGTGTTCCCGAACGGAAGTAGCGAGCGCTCTGTACGAAGGTAAGTGTTTTCTAGGATGCATTACTGTGGTTTATTGGGTTTTGGGCCTGCATTTTTTAAGGATATGTGTGTGTTGCTGCCTGTGTGGGTGTGTTGCTGCCTGTGTGTGGTGTGTTGCTGCCTGTGTGTAGGGGTTGCTGCCTGTGTGGGTGTGTTGCTGCCTGTGTGTGGGTGTGTTGCTGCCTGTGTGTAGGGGTTGCTGCCTGTGTGTGGGTGTGTTGCTGCCTGTGTGTGGGTGTGTTGCTGCCTGTGTGGGTGTGTTACTGCCTGTGTGTGGGTGTGTTGTGTAATGTTTTGTTTGAAAAACTGGATGTGCGTTTTTAGTAACATTTGTGTTTTTGGTCTTTTGTATTGCCATTACTAACAAAACAGAAACAAACATGTCAGCAGCACAGTTAAACCCATTTAAGGATCAGGAGTTCATGTCCGAATTTATTGCGCTGTACCGGAAAAATGCCAACCTGTGGCAGCTCAAGAACCCCTTATATGGAAATAGGGATGTCCGGAAGGTAACACTGGGGCCACTTTTGGATTTTGTGAAGACTCAAGACCCCAACGCAGACATCAAGTTTGTTGAAGCCAGAATTTCGAGTTTGAGGCACATGTACAAGCGGGAGCGCAAGAAGATTGAGGAATCAGTCAGATCAGGAGCAGCAGCAGAGAATGTTTATGTACCCAAGCTGTGGTACTACAACCAACTGGCTTTTCTAAGTGACCAGATGGAACCCAGGCAATCACTGTCCACTCTTCCCTCCACCCTTCCCTCCACTCTTCCCTCCACCCTTCCCTCCACTCTTCCCTCCACCCCAGCTGAGGCTTCCACGGAAGGAGAAGACCCCTCCACCTTGGAGCAGGCTGATGCGCCCAGCTGGAGCCAGGTATATATTTTGTAGCCTAAATAGTGATTGGGTGAATATTAATGATGTCAACGTAAAAATGTGAAACAATTAACACCCTGAACTCAGAATTGGGAAAAAAACAGCAAAAAATTGCGCACACTTCTAAATAGTGTTGGTGCTACATATCGATACATATATAGTGTATACATACATCCAGTAGTGGGCAAAAATGCCTTAGAAAACATTGGTGATCTGCTTGGAAAATGCAGGGGTCCAAATGATAGCCTTTTGGATCTTTTTTTAAATTTATCTGCACGTTCATAATTTTACAATTGGATGATTGAGGAGGCCATAAACCAAAAAACATGTGTTTGATTTTTGATTTTATTTGCACACAGGATGAGCTGACCCAGGATGATGCCGGGACAAGTGGTATGGAGGAGGAGGCCATGACCAGCGAGAGCCAGGAGGTGGCTGGGCCCAGCACGAGCCAGACTGTCAGCCAGACTGTAAGAAGTCTACCTCCACCCCTGCGCTTACCCACAAGAAGGCCCAGGAGGATGAGCATGGTTGAGGAGGAATCACTCAACCTTATTCGGCAGGCGAGTGAGATTCTCCAAAGACCCCCCATTCCAGAAGAGGCCTATGCCACCTACTTGGCCAGCAGGTTTCTGGAAATGGAGAAGGGCCAACGGCACCTGTGCGAGGGCCTATTTTTTGAAGCTCTTAAGGGGGGTTTGAGGGGTCAATTAACAGAATCCACCCGCCTGACACATGAAGGCCCAACAGCAACTACTCCTCCTCCTCCTCCTCCTCCTCTTCTTCTCCTCCTCCTCCCTCCTCCTCCTACCACAAGTCAGCCTCCAAGGAAGCGTGCAGGGAAGAGTGCAGGGCAGCGTGGTGGGAAGAGTCGGAAGTGATTGCCTGGCTTCAGTCTGGTCTCACAGAAGACACAGGCTGTTGTAGTGCCACAGCTTGGGGACATAGATGTCATCTGCTGCTGTTCCTGGTCTGTGTGATTCCTGGACAATCTTCTTGTGCTCCCTATATTGGATCAAATATGCCCAAGCTTAATTTTTGGCTTCACAAACTTGATGTCTGCCGTTGGGGCAAAAAGTCTTCACCAAATCTCAAAGTGGCTCCAGTGTTGCCTTCCTATTTTGTTTTGCCTTGTTTGTTTAAACCACAATAAATGGTAATTTAATTTCAAGAAAATAATGATATACGTGCTTGTTATTCAAAAACATAGTTTATTTAGGAGTAGGCAGGTACATGTCTAAATTATATGGAGGGCATTTCCAAAACGCACATTCATTTGACAATACAAGTGTAAAGTGCAACTTCAATGGAACTGCAAGTGCAGTCGCTGGAAAGGTGAGGGTTAAGATCTGAATTAAGGGCAAGCTCTGCTGACTCCACAATTTTATCATGTGTAATACCAAATCCTTTTGCTAACCAACAAATAATAAAATATATCTAAATAGAGATATACATATATATATATATATATATATATATATATATATATATATATATATATATATATATATATATATATATATATATATATATATATATATATATATATATATATATATATATATATATATATATATATATATATATATATATATACGTATATATCTATATATCTATATATATATATATATATATATATATATATATATATATATATATATAAATGTATATATAGATATATATCGTTTTTTTATAATTGAGATATATATATAGATTTTTTATTTGGTGATTTGGATATATATATATATATATATATATATATATATACAAATATATAACTTCACTAAAGAATGATGAAGAAAAAACGTTCGGGAGGACTCTGCGTGAATAGACAAGCAGCAAGGCAAAATCATTCTTCAAGTACGATAACATACAAATTCCGCTGTCAGAAAATATCACAAAAGAATCACCAGCGTGACGATTGTGCTAGCTTCAAAACGAAGGCTAGTTTTACCAGACCGAGCGAGTCCGTGACATACTTGCTACTGAGCATGCATCCTTTTTGGTACGCCGGACCATACTACACACGGCGGGATTGTCCGCCGGACTGCCAAGTCCAGCGGATAATTTTAAAACAAAACTTAAAACTTTAGTCCGCCGTACTTTGGCCAAAAAAAGTCCGCCGGCGCCCACACACGAGGGGATTATCCGTTGGACTTCGGTCCAGCGGATAATCCCGCGGGATAGTCCCTTCGTGTGTACGCGGCATCAGGGATACTCCACCCTAAGGCTGGCCATACATTATTTAATTTTCTTATACAATTTTTATTTAGATTTACCAAAACCATATAATATGAGGTCAAACCTAAACACTTTCAATTTGTATGCAATCAGGCAGTTCCTTGCACTACATAAAAAAAAAAAATGCAGTGCTGAACGTATATACCAAATCCAAGAGTCACCTTGGGGTAGGGAATTCACTGGTGAAATAGCGAATGCTACTGAAAATGTACAATGTATAAAATACAATAAGTGTGCTCAGTGCATAACTGAGGACAATGAAGGGTAATTAGTTTAGCGCTGAATAATGTGCAAAAAATGTGTAAAGGTGTAACTAAACACACAAAGTAAAGTTTAGTTACACCTTTACACATTTTTTGCACATTATTCAGCGCTACGCTAATTACCCTCCATTTTGCTCAGCTTTGTTTGTTTGAGTGTTAGCTGCTTTATCTTTTCTCACATTTATTTTAGCGCAGTGTTTTCCACCCTTCCCCACATAAGTGAGGACAGTGGTTGAACTCATATGGCACAATCACAAAAACCAAAGGAATACAAATAGTCCATACAGTAATTACACATGAAGTGTTATCTGACATAGGCCAATCAGCATCACAGTATGCCTATAATGCACATTAAAAAGTCTGTGGAGACTCTAATAAAATATATATAGTCTCTTAGGCCCCTTTCACACCGGGGCGTTTTTCATGCGGTGCAGCGCTAAAAATAGCGCCTGTTCACCGCATGAAAAAATCCGGCCCCTTTAACTCCAGTGTGAAAGCCGGCGGGCTTTCACACTGGAGCGGTGCGCTAGCAGGATGACAAAAAAAGTCCTGCTAGCAGCATCTTTGGAGCGGGATAGGAGCGGTGTGTTCACCGCTCCTATACCGCTCCTTCCCATTGATTACAATGGGAGACCGTGGTAAAACCGCGGCAATACCGCCGCAAAGCGCCGCTACGGCGGCGCTCTGCGGGGGGTGTTTAACCCTTTTTCGGCCGCTCGCGGGGGGGTAAAACCGCACCGCGAGCGGCCGAAAACCGCGGTGAAAACGACGGTAAAGCAGCGCTAAATATAGCGCTGCTTTACCGTCACCGCGGCTCACCGCCCCAGTGTGAAAGGGGCCTTAGGCTGGATTCACACCTAGGCATTTTTTGTGCTTTTTGCATTTTCCAGATTTGCACTACAGAACGTGTTCCATAGGAAACCATGTTAAATGGACTGTAGTGCAAATCTGCACAATGCAAAAAGCACAAAACATGCATAGGTGTGAATCCAGCCTTACAGATGATATAGAAATGCAATCATTCTTATGAGGGAAAATGATGAATTTACAATGTAGGGAGTGAGTTTTACATACGACACTCTGGGATGTGCATCCAACACTGGGGGAGAGGGATGGGTACTCTTACCCCAAATCATGGACACACACGTCAGCGGCAGTGGGTCAATCGAGCATAAAATGATCCTCCAAAGCGAACTCTCCAACCAGAACTCCTTCAGAGAATATGATGTATACCAGCATCAACATCCAGGGGGGGTCGGTGGTAAGTTGTCACAGTAGGGGCTCCAACTGGTAGGCGTTTGTTGTCATTTGTTGTCATCCATCCTCTCAACCAACTTAAAGAGCCATCCGACCATGTGTGGAATGATATGGTTACAGTCCAGTATTGTCATTCTCCAGTCCAGGAGCTATATATGCTGCCCTGTATGTTTTGTTTCAGAGCGTGGTCCGCGGGGCTCCAGCAAGTAATTTCCTTTAGCTCTGTACTGCTCTGTACTGATGTAGAGTCCTCTGGGCCACCGTCCGCTTACCTCAGCCAAAATGGTTGCCATTAGCTTCAATCAATCGACTGTGCATGTGCAAGCGTGATGTGGTACATCATCCGTGACGCACGGAGCGTCTCAGTCATGATGCAAGATCCGACACGTTTCACCAGATACACAGTTTTTTTCAAGGATGAGTGTATCTGGTGAAACATGTCGGAACTTGCATCTCTAAGGGACATGAGTCCCACCCCACTGTGTTTATTATCTTACCCCTAATACTGCTTTTCTACAAAAATGTTGCATGCTGGGAGGGGTTTTACCAGGACGATCACTGTTTTTTTATATGTCCAAATCCTCCTGTAGATGACAGTATAACACAATTGTGTCTGAATCCTGTACCCTTTAACAAACTCCATGAAACATATTACGGTAAGTACATAATACCTTAGGGGTATATTTCTAAATCAGTAAATAAGCCATTCACTGGTATTCATCTTCTAATTTGCATCACAATGGTCTTAAATACATGCATTATTTTTTCAGCGCACACCGATACAGCACATTAGTGTGAACTTAAGCCATAGGATGTAAGGCTAATGGTCTTGTTCTTGCATTGGGACTGCACTGGGACTGCATTGGAACTGCAACACAACCCAAGTTGGTTAATCATTTTGCTGTTAAATAAAACACGTGCAGTTTAAACCACAATAAATATTTGGTGAACATAATCACTCCTTTATTAATATGCCCCTTTATTGTTTTTACATTTTGGCTTCTAAATTGCAGGACCTTGCAATTTCAAGCAGGTCCTTGTTAATAAATATAGTATATATTAAACAAATCATCAGTAGTTGTATGATTCAATACAAAATATGATGCATTTATGCAGTATATACTTTAACTGGGTACATATTAATATTTGTAATTATACTAAATGTTTTATTTAAAATTAGTATTTTTTCTGTGTTTTCTTTTTTTTTAAATCCACTTTTAATTATAAACCAACAATGTCAATTTTGAATGAGTGTGATTCTCAAAATCCCCATCATTATTAACCTATGAAACTTGTGTTAATTAATATCATTAAACTTGTGTTATAATTGTCAGATTTAAAATTACGATGTATTCAGTTAATTATTCAAAATTACAACATTATTGTTAAGATAAATCAGATGTTCTAGAGCCTAATACATAACAGAGAAAAAATAAAATACCAAAAATATTGCTAATTGCAAATGAAAAGAAAAATGCAACATTGGTGTCATCGAGTAAGATATATTTAGGCTTTTTTTATGTTCTTTTGCTATGTACAGCAAAAGCCCCAAAAAGAATCCAGGGATGGTTTCAGAAGGTTATTCATGGTAGAGCTGTCATAGTATCACAGTAGACTACACAGTATTAATAATGCTTTGAAGCAAATTAGAAACAGATGGTGTAATATTATTGGAATCGTTTTTCAGTAGGGAAACTATATTGACTACATGTGCATAGAAAATTATTTAATTTAGACAGAATTATGTTCACTTTCTTTATTGCAATAATATAAAATGTTTGAATGTTGCTGACTTACAGCTTCCATGAAAAAAATTACTTGTAAATCGTGGCAGACATGCAAAGAAGACTTCAATTTAATTACTGGTTAAAGTATCGCAATAGGCAAAATGCGTTCATCAAACACATCAGCAACATGAAATGCGACTTCACTGAGAGCCTATTACATGACCTCTTCATCCTTGTCAATTTTTTCAACTCTGCAGCCAATCCTGGGGTCTTTAAACAGACAAACTGCTTTAAGTGGTTCTAAAGGCTGAAGGTTTCTTACCTTCATGCATTCTACGCATGAAAGTAAAAAAACCTTCTGTGAGCAGCTCCCCACCTGACCCTCCCCTAATAATGTGCATGAGAGCAACTGCTCTCCCGACTATCTCCCTCCTCATTGACTCCCACTGCTGTCAATCACAGCCAGTGAGGAGGGAGCAGGGTGGGGCTCAGCCCCATTCAGTATGTCAAAGGACACACAGGGCGGAGCTCAGAAGCGAGCACACACTAGTGCCCCTATAGCAAACGGCTTGCCCTGGGTTCACTCAGGGGGGAAGGAGGAGCCCAGAGCACTGGTGGGGAACACGAGAAGAGTTGGATCTGGGCTGCTCTGTGCAAAATCGTTGAACAAAACAGGTGAGTATGACATATTTGTTATTTAAACAGATAACATTTGTACTTTTAATAACAATTCAATATACAGATGAAATATATATATATATATATATATATATATAAATATATATATATATATATGGGAGTTCTTCTACCTGTCAAATGATTTGTGTGTCCTTCTAGACTGAAGATGCATCAGCTCATCTCTTGGGCACTCTGCTCTCTCCTCCTACTTGCATGCTTTTTGCACTGCAGCATAACTTATTGTGTCCTTGTGCTGTTTCTCCCTCCCCCAGTCTAAGCTTTGCTTTACATGGGGTTGTAGAAGTCTGATTCCAACAGAAATTCATCTACTTACACTGCTGACATCTAAGTCACCCATGCAGTATACAGTATCTCACAAAAGTGAGTACATCCCTTACATTTTTGTAAATATATTATATCTTTTCATGTGACAACAGTGAAGATATTACACTTTGCTACAATGTAAACTAGTGAGTGTACAGCTTGTATAACAGTGTACATTTGCTGTCCCCTGAAAATAACTCAACACATAGCCATTAATGTCTAAACCGCTGGCAGCAAAGGTGAGTACACCCCTAAGTGAAAATGTCCAAATTGGGCTAAAAGTGTCAATATTTTGTGTGGCCACCATTATTTTTCAGCACTGCCCTAACCCTCTTGGGCATGGAGTTCACCAGAGCTTCACAGATTGCCACTGGAGTTCTCTTCCACTCCTCCATGATGGAGCTGGTGGATGTTAGAGACCTTGCGCGCCTCCACCTTCCATTTGAGGATGCCCGAAAGATGCTCAATAGCGTTTAGGTCTGGAGACATGCTTGGCCAGTCCATCACCTTTACCCTTAGCTTCTTTAGCAAGGAAGTGGTCAATTTGGATCCTGTTCCCCAGGGGTCAAGTCCTGGGGAAAAAAGTGTGGGAACTCCCACCCAAGATCCACTTGTCCACCAAAAAAAAAAAATGATACGCTCATATGCACGAACGCTTCAAAAGTGTTATTTTTCATCCAATTTTCGTATTGTGTGTATGAAGCTTAACTGTTAGTACATAAAAAACAATCCTCAATAAACATAAATACGGTAATTCTCTGAATAATCAGCATTCATTCAATTGTGCTTCCATGCAAATGTGAACATCATGTTCTGATCTTTATTGGGGAATTTTATTTTGTATATAGAGTGTTTATGTGGTGAGTTTACACTTTTCATTGAACAGAGTTTGGATAACACAGGGTTAAACGGAAAGGTCATAAATTAACTGCACATTATCTGGACAGAATGCTTGGGGAGATAGTGATGTGTTCCTGCTTAGGAGATGTATGTTAGCTTGGGGGGCTGCAAACTCTGCAGGGCTTCAACACACACTCGCTGCTATTCCAACCCTTCACATATTTCCACATAAACTTCCCTCCTGGCATTAAACTTTGCCAGGTATTGTGCTCAGCTTACCACCCAAAACTGATGTTCCTCCCTCAGCTCGACTCTCTCCCTGTATGTCCTGTGAGCAGAATAGCTGTGCTCCTCCTCTGGGTTCTCTCATCATATGGCACTGAAGATAGAGGAGGGGGATTCAATGGGACACACAGAGCAAGTATGCAGGAGACTGGGGGGGGGGAGATGAGGAGACAGAAAATCAGGAGGGGCCGGTGGGGAGGAGCACATCACGAGAGGTCTGACTAAATACAATGTCTTAGCAGCAGGGACCTGATCTACCCGTCAGCTAGCTGTGATTGACAGGTAGATCGAAGCGGAAGCTGTCATGGGGCCCCCTACTGGCAATGCCTGAATGGTCAGGTGTGCGGCACTTACTATTGCGAGCTGTGTTGGCAGCTGCTGGTGTAGCACCTGCCACACAGCTTGCATACTTCAAAGTCTTGCAGGACACGGCTGCTAACGGGAACTGAGTTCCTGTTATGGAAAAAGTACAGGAACTCCGCTCCCATGCGTTCCCGCAGGACTTGAGCCCTGCTGTTCCCTCACAACTACTACGTTAACCCTCTTCTTCTATCCTTTGCTACCTCTCTCACATCTTCAATCTCTCCCTCTATAGTGGCACCTTCCCCTCCCCTCTAAAACATGCGCAGATCACTCCCATACTTGAAAAGCCCTCACTGGACCCCACCAGTCTAAACAACTTAAAAACCATCTCATTGCTCCCATACACCTCTAAACTTCTAGAACTCTTAGTCTACAACCGTCTTAGCTCCTATCTCAGTGAAAATAACCTTCTTGACCCATTACAGTCTGACTTTTGCTCGCAGCACTCCATGGAAACTGCCTTACTAAAACTCACTAATGATTTACTAACTGCTAAAACCAACAGCCAATACTCCATACTCCTACTACTTGACCTCTCTGCAGCCTTTGATACTGTTGACCACCCGCTCCTTCTCAATAAACTACATTCCCTTGGCCTCCGAGATTCTACTCTATCCTGGTTCTCTGCCTATCTATCACAGCGCTCCTTCAGTGTCACCTACAACTCTGTCTCCTCCTCTCCATTGCACTTCTCTGTGGGGGTCCCCCAAGGCTCTGTTCTTGGACCCCTTCTCTTCTCTATCTACACCTCCTCCCTTGGTCACTTGATAACCGCCCACGGTTTCCAATACCACTTGTACACCGATGTCACCCAAATCTATCTGTCTACTCCTCAACTCACTCCTTCAGTCTCCTCTCGCATTACTACATTCTCAAGAGAAAGTCACGTGACATGTGATGCAATGCGTAGGGAGGAGCCTAGTGACGACATCTGCAGTGCTTTTGCATACTAGATGCAGAGTGAGGAGATACTCGCATCTGATCGTTACACAAAGTGCTGGTTGTTGTTTCAAGAAATGTGAGTGAGAATATCCACCCCTGGAGATTGTCATTGTTATTACTAGCATTGCGCAATGATGTGCTTTTCTTTTGCTTTTGCCCCTATGTGAGCACCACCATACACTGAAACACTGAAACCCTGATAAAAAAACGAAAAAATCCGGCAGGAATCTGAGTGAGGGATTTTTTGAAATACAATCGCTGTGAACTGGCTGTTTCATACTCAGTAATAGGTGGCGTCCTTTGAATATTGCTTTCACACAAATGAATTTATCCATATGCAAGAATTAACTTTATCACCTTAATCACTCTACTATTTCTAGTGATTTTATTAATTTAAGTATGTGATGATTAATAATTTATTTATTTATCTATTTTTTCACAGAGATTAATTAATTTATTTATCTATTTTTTCACTGAGATTTTTAAAATGTAAAGTTATTTTTTTTTTCACGCAGAATCAATTCACAACAATTTAAGTTATTTACGGCTATATTTATCATGGATGTTTGTAGCACTATAAGTGATTATAATTATACTGGATCTGTGTGTCATTACCACTGTGTCATAAGGAGGAGGTTGAATTTAGCGCACTGTTGTTCCCTTGTTCACTGTTCATATATGGTGTCAGATCACTATTTTAATGGTTGCAGCTTTATTGATTCAAATATCTGTTACTTTAGCCATCTTTAGAATTTCTTATCAGCGCTTTAGTATTTTTACTTCACAATGGCTGTGTGTTGAGTTATTTTGAGGGGAGAGCAAATTTACACTGTTATACACGCTGTACACTCACTACTTTACATTGTAACAAAGTGTAATTTCTTCAGTGTTGTCACATGAAAAGATATAATAAAATATTTACAAAAATGTGAGGGGTGTACTCACTTTTGTGAGATACTATATATTATTGACTGTAACTAGGGATGAGCCGAACACCCCCGGTTCGGTTCGAACCAGAACCTTCGAACGGACCGAAAGTTCGCGCGAATTTTCGAACCCTATACGTTATAATGGACGCGAACGTTCGAAATCAAAAGTGCTAATTACAACGGCCAATATGCATGTTAATGTCATAAAACAGGTTTGGGGACCCGGGTCCTGCCCCAGGGGACATATATCAATGCAAAAAGAACTTTTAAAAACTAACGTTTTTTCGGGAGCAGTCATTTTAATGATGCATAAAGTGAAAAAAAAAAAAGTGACATTTTCCTTTAAATATGGTACCTGGGGGGTGTCCAAAGTATGCCTGTGAAGTGGCATGTGTTTCCCGTGTTTAGAACTGTCCTTGCACAAAATGACATTTGTAAAGGAAAAAAAGAAGCCATTTAAAACCACTTGCGGCTTTAGGTTTGATCTTAAGTAGAATCTGAACAGGTACATTATGAAGTGTAGCTCCATCCCAAAAAAATCTATTTTTAAGCTTTTTGGAGAACATAGGGAGGGGTTATCACCCCTGTAACATTTGCTGTCTTTGCACATCTGTTCAGAACATGTCACCTCACTTTCCGTCCCAATGACAAATGTTTTTGGAAAAAGTGGGGTTTTAATTGAAACAAGGATTGGTGATAAAGTATCAGTAGAGAGGAGATACCTTTTTCCCAAATTAAATCTAACAGGATAGAATTTCCCTTCCTAGGGGTAGATTTCCTCTCACTTCCTGTTTTCTCTTTCCATTTTCAAGTAGGAGTCGTTTGTAAGTTGGATGTTTGAAAGTAGGGGCCTGGCGTATATACTCTGCAGAAATTTGCCCTATTAGATGTTGGTGTAGCCACAAGACTGGTGGGCACAGGAATGGGCCCTGCTGTGAGTTAATAGATCAAGATTTGTAATTGCATGCACCTGTTGAACAGGGCAGAAAAATTGGGCCTTTGGCGGTGGTGGTGGACGGTGTTGCCACAAGACTGTAGGCCCTCATAGTTACTCTTGTGGGCGCAGGAATGGGCCCTGCTGTGAGTTATTAGATCAAGATTTGTAATTGCAAGCACCTGATGAACAGGGCAGAAAAATTGGGCCTTTGGCGGTGGTGGTGGACGGTGTTGCCACAAGACTGCAGGCCCTCATAGTTACTCTTGGTGGGCGCAGGAATGGGCCCTGCTGTGAACTATTAGATCAAGATTTGTAATTACCCGCCCCTGTTAAACAGGGGCTGAAAAATTGTGCCTTAGGCACTGGTGCTGGTGCCACAACACTGCAACCCGGCCCTCACAGATACTGTACTTGGAGCACAGCAGTCACACGTGTTGCGAAGCATTTTTTTAAAAAATTGTAAGTACACGCCCCTGTTAAACAGGGGCTGAAAAATTGTGCCTTAGGCACTGGTGCCACAACACTGCAACACGGCCCTCACAGAGACTGTACTTGGAGCACAGCAGTCACACGTGTTGCGAAGCATTTTTTTAAAAAATTGTAAGTACACGCCCCTGTTAAACAGGGGCTGAAAAATTGTGCCTTAGGCACTGGTGCCACAACACTGCAACACGGCCCTCACAGAGACTGTACTTGGAGCACAGCAGTCACACGTGTTGCGAAGCATTTTTTAAAAAAATTGTAAGTACACGCCCCTGTTAAACAGGGCTGAAAAATTGTGCCTTAGGCACTGGTGCTGGTGCCACAACACTGCAACACGGCCCTCACAGAGACTGTACTTGGAGCACAGCAGTCACACGTGTTGCGAAGCATTTTTTTTAAAAATTGTAAGTACACGCCCCTGTTAAACAGGGGCTGAAAAATTGTGCCTTAGGCACTGGTGTGGTGGCATGGATCATTGAGGAGGAGGAAGAGGATAGTCAGTGAACATAAGAGGACAGTCACTCAGCATCAGCATAGGCAGTCTTGAAGGGATGTGACATTAAAAATTATTCGGTTATATCCGCCTCAGGTGCCTGGTAGCTGGTGGTGATCCAAGACTGATTCATTTTGATGAAGGTCAGTCGATCAACCGAGGCGGTGGACAGGCGCACCCTATGATCAGTCACAAATCCTCCAGCAGCACTGAATGTGCGTTCGGAAAGAACGCTGGAGGCAGGACAGGCCAGTAGCTCAATTGCATACTGTGCAAGCTCTGGCCAGTGATCCATCCTCAGGACCCAGTAAGCCAGAGGATTTTCGGTGGGAAAGGTGTCCAAGTCTGACCTTGCCCCAAGGTATTCCTGCACCATGTATATCAGACGCTGGCGATGGTTGCTGGAACCGATCATACCTTGGGGCTGCGGACTAAAAAATTGTCTGAACGCATCGGTCAGACGTCCACCTTCCCCACCGCTCCTTCTGCCACTGACCGAAGCCTCAGCAACTCGTCGCCCAGGACCAGGAGTTTGTAGCCTCCCAGTTTCTGGGAACGCGTTGCACAGACCTTTCTGCAAGGCCTCCCTGAGATGTCTCATCCTCTGCTCCCTCTGCGACGGCAAGATAAGGTCCGCAACCTTACCCTTGTACCGCGGATCAAGGAGAGTGGCCAGCCAGTAATGGTCCCTCTCCTTGATCCGAAGAACACGAGGATCCTTCCGCAGGCTTTGCAGGATCAGGGAGGCCATGCAGCGTAGGTTAGCTGAGGCATTCGGTCCGGAGTCTTCTGGGTCACTGAGGATGACATGATCGCCAGCCACCTCCTCCCAGCCACGTACAAGTCCACTGGCTTGTTGGGACTGTACATCATCCCTAAAAGACTGCTGCTGCTGATGCTGAGTGCCAGGCTCCACCTCCATGCTCACACAATCCTCCTCCTCCTCCTCCTCCTCCTCCTCCTCATCCTCTTCCTGTGTGATGGGTGGGACAGAAGGAACACTGTCCGGATAAAGGGGGCCTTGAGAGGCAAGGAAGTCCTCCTCTTCCTGCCTCTGTTCTGCCTCAAGTGCCCTGTCCATGATCCCACGCAGCGTATGCTCCAACAGGTGGACAAGAGGGACAGTGTCACTGATGCATGCACTGTCACTGCTCACCATCCTCGTGGCCTCCTCAAATGGTGAGAGGACAGTGCATGCATCCCTGATCATGCTCCACTGACGTGGGGAAAAAAAACCAAGCTCCCCTGACCCTGTCCTGGTGCCGTAGTCGCAAAGGTACTCATTGATGGCCCTCTGCTGCGTGTGCAGTCGCTGCAGCATGGCCAACGTTGAGTTCCACCTGGTGGGCATGTCAGATATTAGGCGGTTCTTGGGCAGGTTCAGCTCCTTTTGCAGCTCAGTCAGCCGAGCACTGGCATTATAAGATCGGCGGAAATGCACACAGACTTTCCTGGCCTGCCTCAGGACATCCTGTAAGCCTGGGAACCTGCCCAAGAACCGCTGCACCACCAGGTTGAGGACGTGAGCCATGCAGGGCACATGGGTGAGCTGCCCCTGTCGCAGGGCGGAGAGGAGGTTGGTGCCATTGTCAGAAACGACCATTCCTGGCTTAAGCTGACGTGGCGTCAACCACCTCTCGGCCTGCCCCTGCAGAGCTGCCAGAACCTCTGGCCCAGTGTGGCTCCTGTCCCCCAAACACACCAGCGCAAGCACGGCATGGCATCTTTTTGCCTGCGTACTTGCGTAGCCCCTTGTACGCCTACGGAGCACCGCTGGTTCCAAGGACAGAGCACTGGAGGAAGAAGAAGAGGAGGGGGTGGAGGAGAGAGGTGTGTCACAACCAGTAGCAGTAGTCGCGTTTTGGAGGCGTGGTGGCGGAACAACCTCCAACACTACTGCACCTTGTCCTGCATCCCTCCCAGCTGCCAATAGAGTGACCCAATGGGCCGTGAAAGAAAGGTACCGTCCCTGTCCATGCCTGCTGGACCATGAGTCAGCGGTAATATGCACCTTACCGCTGACCGCCCTGTCCAGCGAGGCATGGACATTGCCCTCCACATGCCGGTAGAGAGACGGAATCGCCTTCCGCGAGAAAAAGTGGCGTTTGGGAACCTGCCACTGAGGAACCGCACATTGAACAAACTCACGGAAGGGGGCCGAGTCTACCAACTGAAAAGGCAGCAGTTGAAGTGCTAGCAATTTAGCAAGGCTAGCATTCAACCGCTGGGCATGTGGATGGCTGGGAGTGTACTTCTTTCTACGGTCCAGCAGCTGGGGCAGGGAAATTTGCCTGCTGCATTCGGACGTCGGTGTACTGCAAGTACTTGGTTGTGACACACCGAATTCTACACCTTCAGTCCTCTCAGAGCAGCTTTCAGAGAGGACTGAAGGTGTAGTGGGGATGGAGATCCCAGCTGAGGAGGAGCAAGGAGAGGTCCGCTTAGTTCTTTGGTGTGGGGTCTTTTATGTGTGCCTGCCAACGAGCTGCATGGCAGGTCGCCATATGTCTGGTCATGCTTGTGGTGCCCAAGCGGCTGATGTTTTGGCCACGCGAGATACGCTTGAGACAAATATTGCAAAT